>CAXKVX010002295.1:0-43625 GCA_964058865.1 Eleocharis quinqueflora
GACTGGAGTTTAATATCGGCTAAAATTGGTGACTTTTGCCTTGATCACATTTTAGAAACTGGGTATGGATTCTAAATTCATTGCCTCTTACACCAGTATTTGTTATGCTTGGTATGGCTGAATCGGTATTAATTATCAGAGCTAAATATGGCAGATTAGCAATGCTCAAACTTGGCGTGTTACCTGTTAATCTAGAGTAGAGACTACCGGATATGGTCTCTTTAAATTATTATGTGGGTGTTAAGTTTGTTATTTAATATGCATTAGGAGTACTTCTGAGGAGGTAATAGAGAAGATCCATGCTCATTTAAGGGATGTTCGTGTTCAGCTTATGGAGGTTAGTGATCATATTACATAGTTTTCGAAAGTGTACTTCTCTTATTTCGGAATCATATACCTTGTTTAAACCTAGATCATCAATATCATGTATAAATCTGCAAAACAGAATAATTTGATTTACAAGTCTACAATCTCAAATATGGTAGTTTTCTGTGTTGCTGCATCTCTTCCTTTATACTGTATAGAAACATTTTGTGCTTTGCAAGGATGTATTATTTATTTCATGGGATTGTAGGGTATGCACTGCACAAGCAGACCCGTTTTGTGTATGGTCCTTTAGCTTGATATTGTGTTTGATGGACTATTGCTTTCTATCAGGACCAAGAGAAGATGAAAAATGGAGAAATTGACCTCAAGAAGTACGAAATAACAAAAACCCTTACAAAGCCTCCGAAGGATTATCCAGATGCCAAGAACCAACCTCATGTTCAGGTCAGGCCTCACCTGTAACAAAGCCTCATAAACAAGCACATAAAAAATAACAGTATTGGGATGAATAAGCAAGATTAAAACCAGAGTTTTACTTTGGTTGTAACTTGTAACGAAGGGAAAACTAGAAAAAAAAATATTGCAGAAGCCAAAGAAAATCACCTAAGACTTGATGATTTATTTAATCGGATATGATGATCCATTTTATCTTTAGGTGGCACTGAGACTTGAGAAGAATGGGGATACCCGATTCTCTGTTGGTCAGACAGTTCCCTATATTATTTGTATTGAGAAGGTATTTCACCATTCCTCTTTTCCTTCTCCCCTTTTCAATTTTTCCCTCTTATGGAAGAATTTCTGAACTTCATCTTTTTCATTATTGTCTACTTAGGATGCAAGCTCAAGCCCTTCTACTGGCATAGCTCAGAGAGCCAGGCATAGGGACGAGCTCAAGGGAGACGAGGGAAACTGGTTGATTGACGTTGATTATTATTTGTCTCAACAGGTTCACACTTCTAACGAAATTATAAAAAAATTTAATAGCCCTTGTTTGTTGCTCCCTTGAGTCCCTTCTACTTATTTGCTTATATTGGTCAGATCCATCCAGTGGTATCACGATTGTGCGCCTCAATTCAAGGAACCAGTCCAGCTCGTCTGGCAGAGTGCCTGGGTCTTGATTCATCTAAGGTACAGTTGGATGAGATTTTGTTTATAAATAACAATAAATATTGTGATTATTTCTCTAATCCTTTTTCTTTATTTTAATTATATGTAGTTCCAATTAAGAGCATATGAAGCATCAAATCAAGATCCTTCCAGTGTGTTATTATCAGTAACAGATGAAGAAGAAAGGTTAACTTCAATAATAATACCACCTCACTGCTCACTATACTACACAAGAACAGCACATGATAAAAAGATACCTAAAATTAGAATGAGAAATTTGTTAAAAAAGAAGATACCTATCTGGTTTGATCAACATTTCTTATTTGATAAACAGTAAATAGTCTTTGATCAACAATTCTTATTTGATAAACAATCTGGCTGCATCAAACTAGCCCACTAAATATAAGAGGAAACTTCTGATGTCCGACCTGTTCTGCTACAATAGGCTGACAAGTCCATTTTGGACAGTCAATTGGATTAACAGCCAATTAGGTCCTTTGGATTGAACTTGGACTAAAAAAGCAACATATATTGCTAAGCTGATCAGGCTGTAAGACCTGACATGATAATTCCATGAGATGAGGTTGTGCTTCTGCTACTGATTTGAGGACTAGTCAGTTACATTAATTAAATAAATAGATACTGAATTTAATTAAAATAATTAAATAAATTTACAGGTATAGAGCTTGTGAACCTCTACGTTTGTCATGTCCAAGCTGTTCTGCTACAATTGACTGCCCACCTGTATCAAGTATACTTACTACCAGTACTGGTGGTGGTGCAATTGGTACAGAGAATGATACCAATCACAACTTTTGGCACAGAATGAGGTGCCCCAGATGTCCAGCTGATGCAGAAGGGTGCTTTATTTCTGCTCAAATGCTAGCTAACCAGGTTGCGAACAATTATCTATTTAATAAGAAAATGTTCTTGTTTCAGTCTCAAAATTAGTATGCTATCCATCTCCTTGCAACATAATGTAGTGTTGTTTGTGTCCCTGTGAGGGAACTACGCTTGTAACTACCTCGATTTTTCTCAAAGATATTTCTATTCCTTTTGTTATTAGTCTGGGTCCCTCCTATATGGAGCCAGTAAGTGGTATGTTGATGTTCTGTGCTGGTAAATAGGACTCATCGTTTGTGCATTTTTGCCTGAGATTATGTGGTTTGTTTTTGTGTCTTGAGTTCGTTCCGTTTTACTGGGTCAAAGAATTGGTGTTTAGATATTCCTGTGAGAAATTAAGCTTGGCCCAACAATACCAGAGGATTCTGTTAAACATTGTTTTAGAAGAAGGAACTCATAATTTTATTTCACAACTCCAGATAACTAAGGTTTCTATTTATTAATCTTGATGCTATACCTAATCATCCAAGATGTTCCCCCCAATATGCTCCAGTAGATAAATGCTATTTCTGGCTAAAACATGATTCCTCATGCTAAGATGTGAATAACTTTTCTTTTAGGTCAAGAGGCAGGCTGATAACTTCATCTCTTCATACTACAAAGGGCAAATGATGGTATGTAACTGTCACATCCGATTTGTCTTTACTTTTTTCATCAAACTTAAATATAAGTTTATATTTGTTTCATTACAAAGTGATACTGAGAGGTGATTGAATGATTTATTTATATTGGTCCCAACTTGATGACTTGTAACACACTCTACTCTAATTCCTACACAATGTTACCGTAACACTAAAGAAATTTCACCATAAAGGGTTTAAGATGCATCTCCCTCAAATCTCCCTCCTACATGAACACACTAATTAACAGAATGTCACCTTTTTCATTTTGTACTTCCTTAATTAGTGTGATGTGGAGACTTGCAAATACACAACTCGGAGTGTGAACCTCAGACTAGTTGGTGATGCTGAAAAAGGTACGGTGTGCCCAAGGTATCCTTCTTGTGATGGCCATCTGATTAGACAGGCAAGCTTCTTTTTTTCATTTAAATTTTCTTTTCTTTTCTTTTCCTTTTTTGTGTTTGATTACCATAACTTAATTCTAATTTTTGGTTCATTTATTTTAATACAGTACACTGAGGCAGATCTCTACAAGCAGCTCTCCTACTTCCGTTTTGTATTGGATGCTTCTCGGTGCCTTGACAAGGTTTCCTTCTCCCAAGTTCAAATTATCAGTCATTGTACTACTTGTTGTTATTGTTACTAGTCTATCTACTAGTAACCCTTCTCTTCCCTTTCATTATTTGCTTCTTTTTGGCACTAGAAACATTTATTTTTTGTACCAAGATGTAATATCTTTGATATAATTGAACAGTTGGATCATAGAACAAGAGCACCTTTTGAAAGACAGTTTGCATCAATCCGTCAAACTGTTTGTTTAGCATTGGAGGAAATGGAGAGAATGCTAGATCGGTGCGACTATGCATGGGTCTGCCTTTCCGACATTGTTGTTTCTATATGATTGGGCATGGTGGCACTTTTGGGCATGGTGGCACTTTGAGATTTATCTTCTTTTCCAGGTGCAGTAATAATATCTTGTAATAAAGCTTCTGAAAAATGTTTATTGGCATGTTACAACAGTGTGTCGTTTAACAGCTTAATTACTATTTAATCACACCATTAAGCAGCAAGTTGTTTTTAAAAAAAAAGTCAGGGTCTAGAAAAACCATTTAATTGGTCTAATCACAAGTGTAATTGTGTTTTTTTTAACTTGTATTATGATGACTGATCACTAGTTTGCTTTTAAAATTGTGAATTAATCCACCTCTAAGAAAATAGCAGATGCATGTCTTTTTTATTTTTGTTATCTGATCTCAGTTAGTTTGTATTGTTAAATGCTTTAGCAGTTGAATCCCAGAGATTGGACATTACTTGGATTCCTTATTTTGCAGATAGATAATCTGAGAGGGAAATGCATAATTTTATACCTTCTAGCTGATGACCGGAATGAGTTCACATTTCATGGCAGTAGTGCAGATAAAGTTTTTTAAGTTTCCTCAGTTTTGTACAGGTATTATTTTTTTTTGACAATTCATTTGAATGACAAATGTTAATGTTATAATTTAAGATGTAGTTTACTGTTGCCCCTATATTTAAAAAAGTATATTGATCATTGTTTTAAAAATCAGAATGTGCTCTACCGACATAGAGGGTACTGTCAAGTGACTAGTCGTTATACGATCGGTTAATCGGAATTTCGCAAATAATTTGTCATTCATTTTTTAATATATAAAATATTAATAATTCAATAAAACAGAATTACTTGCATATTTAAGAATATAATATTAACTAATTTAATTTAAAAAATAATAAATAAAGTATTAGAAGTATGAATTCATAATATTTTTCAATTTTTGAAATGTAGTATTCACATATTTACTATATTTTAATTAATTTGAAAAAGTCGTAGGTTAATTAATTAAATTTGGCGGCTGGTTAACTAATTTAATATATAATTAAACATGTTATGTGGCTGACTAATTATTTTATAAACAAAACATGATTATACTATACGTAATGGTTTACCTATGGTCAACAATTAATTAGACAATTAATCAATCTTAATGGGCATTTTCTAGAACACTGATATTGATGATGAGGTTCCTCAAAAGGTAAACTTGACATGCTTTGACTGGACAAACATGAAATCGGCATCTAGCAGTAAAATTCATGTTTCTTTTTCAAGTAAAAGAGGATGTGAACACAATTGCCTCTGCCAATTACTGAAATTTTTGCAAGAAACTCTAACATCCTTACATGGTGGAAATCTTGTTGGCTCAGTTATCCCTGTCTGGATATAAAGGTTCCCAAGAACCATCTCAAGCCATGGAAGCTACTTTTCCAAAAGAATCAAAATTTTCTGTCATATATCAACTCGATCTATAATGCACAAGAATCATATATTTTCTGCGGTACTAACAGAAGCTAAATATCTGAGTATAATTCGCACCATGAAATATAAGAAGGTGAGAAAAATTCTAAATGGAATGTTTATTTTCATTGTTAAAATGTGGATTAACTAGGATAGGACAAAAGTATCAGCTCTTAGCCTAAGAGCAATGTTTCCGTGTGGGAGACTCAATTCGAAATTCGGGGGACGCAAACAGCTATGGGTAGAGTTCTCAAAACCGTGTCTGCGTGTCTGAAAACGTCACGGAACGGCACGACACGATAAGGACACGGCACGGTACTGTTCACGTGTCGTGTCTTAAGCGTGTCGTGCCTTGGTTTCCTACTGTAGGACACGGCACGACACAGAACGTTTATGAGGAGAGACACGGCACGACACGACACGAAAGCACGGCACGGAACGACACAAGAACACGTCTAGACACGGTACATTTAGACACGACACAACACAGATAGACACGGCACGACACAGATAGACACGGATAGGCACGGATAGACACGGAAGTTCAAATTATTTTGAAATCTTTTGCATTTATTAATTATTCTTTTTTGAACTTTACAAATTTTAAAAAATAAACGTTTAGACACGAGTCACGACATAGTTAAGACACAGTTAAGACACGACACGTTTAGAGGCGGCACGTTTAGACACGACACGTTTAGAGGCGGCACGTTTAGACACGACACATTTAGACACGACACGTTTAGACACGACACGTTTAGAGACGGCACGTTTAGACACGACACGTTAAGACACGACACGGTTAGGCACGGGACGGTTAAGACACGACACATTTAGACACGACGTGCTTAAACGTGCCGTGTCTTAACCGTTCCGTTCCGATCCCTTCCAATTTTTGGCACGGCACTAAACGACACGGTAAAAATAATAAAATACTAATCGTGCCGTGCCGTTCTGTGTCGTGCCAAGCCGTGTTTGGAACGGAACGGCACGGAACGGCACGAATTTAGAACTCTAGCTATGGGATATGTTGAGTCAAATTTGAATTAGATTTGAGCGGCAAAAATGATAATATATATCTCAAAGAAATGACAAAATAAGAATTATAGAACTATTGAAATTTGTAGTCTTAAACCTAAATTTCAACATATTTTCTTAAACATCCTGGAAACAACAGGGCGTTCTTTGAAAAATTCCCAAAATCATGAAAAGAGAATATTCCAGTCCGAGGTCATTGGAAGTTGGAATTTTTGGGAAGATCTTTTCGACGTGATTCCAACTGATCTGTACAAGTGATAAGAAAGAGAAATATGTTTTTGAAGGAAGGATCTGAATCTCATTGAAACCGCCTTTTCTGTGCATGTGGAGGTGGCTTTTGCAGTAAAGGGTGCTGCGAGTGGGGGCAGCTGATACGATACGATCATGATAAGTGGATAAAGAATAATAGATACCTTGGTCCAGCCTTTTTGGGTGGATTCAGTAAGCCCACATCTCAGCATACAAGTGCAGAGAAGTGAAGCATTTTTGTGATGTTGTCTCAGATTCTTTCCTTCTTTCCTACTTTCCTATCTGCCCGTAATGCAACCTCTCTCTCTCCCTTGCTTATTCAGCAGAGTTATAGTTATGTGAGCACGTCGACTACAACGGCTAGCATATATTTATGAGAGCTGATATGTAGATATTATCGATTATTGATACGCATGTTATTATGAGTTTTGTTTGAATAATTATGCATATTATTTGAGTTATTATGCATGTTATTTTTTTTTATTAAAATACTTATGCATGTTATTTTTTGTATTGAAATAGTTATGCATGTTATTTGAGTTATATGCATGTTATTTTGTTAACATGTATAATAACTTTTTTAGTACAAAATAATATACATAATAACTCAAACAATGTGCATAATAACTCAAATAATGTTCAAAATAACATGTATATCGATAGTTGATATCGATTGTGTATCTACAAACATTTTCCTATATTTATTTGTCTTGTTGAATTGTTGATCTTACTAAACATTACAAAAGATTTATCAGAGGTATCCGAGCACGTCGGCTGAGGTGACTATGAATATTTATTCATTTTTAGCATGAAACAGGAGTTAAAATTCTCAAGTTTCATCCAATAATAGATATTGGGCTTTGGGATATATATAGAGTATGACTAATGTGAAAACGTTTGCACTTCGGCTGAACTGCAAAAGTTTCACATTAGTCAACTTTTTGTAGTCAAAATTTAAATTTAAGTTGCTCAATAGATTCTTCATATCAAAATCTTGTAGGAAATCAAATTTCGTGATTTTTAGAGCTTTCTAGCTATATTTTAAATATTTTTTAAAAACAGACCAGTTTAATATTAAAAAAACATGACGACTGTTTTTAAAAAATATTTAAAATATAGTGCTCCCCTTCAGCCTCCGGTTTAGCCTCTGGTTGGTACAAGGAGTCTTCTTTATTATTATTCTTTTGTACGGGTAGTCGGTTCTTTATTTCTGTATGAAAATCGAGGCTGATTGTTTTTATTTATCATTTTATTCTTTTGGTGAGGAAGGCTATGAGTTCATTTTTACTAATGAGTGTGTGCCCTGAGCCGCTCAGTGTTCTAAGGTGTTTTGCCCTGGGATTTTGAATTCGCTAAGTTTGTAAGTTGGACTGTCTGGTTCATGGTGTGTCCTCTTGAACGTGTTTAAGTTTGTAAGTTGGGCTGCTTGGTTTCACGGTGCGCCCGCTTAAACATGTTTAAGTTTGTAAGTTAGGTTGTCCGGTTCACAGAGCACCCGCTTAAACATGTTTAAGTTTGTAAGTTGGGTTGCCCGGCTTCGCAGGTGCGCCCACTTAAATACGTTTAAGTTGTAAGTTTGACTGCATGAATTCACGATGCGCCCGCTTAGCATACTTAAGTTGGATCCGTTAATTCGTGTTCACTTAAGGGCGAATTCATATGTCCTGCAATTTGAGTTTTATTTTCGGATGCTTGATTGATTATGTATTTATATGTATCTTAGTACTTCTCATACTTTCTTTTGGATTTCCTTTAACAACTTTACTGTATCATTTTATTTCAAATTTAGTTGGATCTCTAAAAACTTAAATTAATTGTTAGACTTAAAATATATATCTATAAAGTGTTGGTGGGTCCAATCTTAGAGAAATATATAAGCTCAAAAACTGAACTTAAATCTGCATCGAGTAATTTATAATTATTCATGTTTTCACAGTGGTTGTGGGGTTCAGGTGAGGAGCACTGGAGCTTTGACGAGAGCGCCTAGGATGAATGGTCGCCTCTCTTTTGGCTTTTGGCTTTTGGCTTTTTGTTTAGTTTTATTTTCTCCAGTTTCACAGTTGGGGTAGATAGACGAATGATCACTGATGTATCACCGTGACCATTATCTCTTTATTTATTCTTTTATTTTCGCTTCCGCTACTCTGATACATTTTTATATATGTATTTGAACGTTTGTGATCAATGAAAATTATACTTTGTTATGTGTTGTGTCAATGATTTGTTTACAATTTATTAATTATTTTATTTATTCTTAACTTAAAGTCTTTCATGTGTATGTCTTTGTACACACGTGGCAGAGACCGTCACTCCCAAAATATTTGTTATTTCTAAAATATTACAAATAATAATAATAATATTAACAACATCAACAATGATGAACAAATTCATCATTGTGCCAATTGCTCGGATATGCTATTTCAGTCCTGTGAACCTCCCAGTGCAGGACACATTCTAGTTCGATTTTTTTATTTATTGTAAAATAAAGAGGTTGATGTGGTGCCCATTACGGATCGCTACCACTAAGGTTGAGAATTCGAGCCACAACAAATGTTGGAGATAATAAAAGAATCGAATCCGGCTTCTAATATAAAGAGGACTTATAATATGAAAATATTATAAAAAATATTTGCAATATATAACTGATGTTTTTCTTCGGAATTCATTGGCTAGCTAAAAGCAATAAATAGCTACATTATTCAGACCCATGCTCTTGCGTCAGATTTTTTTTTAATAATGAAAATGATAGTAATAAAAGTAGTCAAGAGGTATGAGTTTTTCGATCGAATAGTCAGAACGGTAGATTTTCTACCGTGCAGTCAATTTTTTTTCTGTCGCACGGTAGATTTTCTACCGTGTGGCTTTCATTTGTTTTTTTGGTTTTGAACATTTATTTACGAAATTAGCTATGCATATAAAATTAATTACAATTTCGATCATATATTGCAAAAAATTATGATCATTTAATTATAATTGTCTTTTGTTTTCAGTTCGCATCAGCTGCAGTATATATTCATTTCAATTTTCGTATTATCAATCTGAGTGTGTCTAATTTAAATTTTTTTTGGTCAAAATCATAAAAAATGTCCAGAAATTTTTGCTACTTATAATCATTACTATAATTTTTTTATACAAGGTCAGATTTGTACTACCTTTTCAGATTGGACACTTTTTTTCTACCATACGGTAGAAAAACTTCTGTGCCTGCATTTTGAAAAAAAAATATCGCACGATAGAAGATCTTCCGTGCGGCATAAAAAAAACTACCGCATGGTAGAAAATCTATCCTTCTGGCCATTCAATCGAAATACACCCCACCACTTGATTACTTTTATCAGTACCATTTTCGTAATTACCACAAAATAATTATGCTCTTGCTTTGTCTATTTTTCTTTAAAGATAAAAGGTAGAAGTGAAGCCTTTTAACTTTAAATGACAACAATTTTTTAACATGAGATTTTTCATCAAAAAATTATTAGCCAACTGCTCAATAAAATGTTCGTTCTCTTATGAAAATACTACCTTATTGGCGAATAATTTGTTTACAGGTCAAATTCAATCCAATCATATGTAATTTTTTTTTTAATTTAAGTTTGAGATTCATATATTTTTGCCAAGTTTACGTAATTTCTACGTCCGTTAAAATTAGCTATTATTGTGCATAATTCAAAATTATTACATTTATTCATGGTAGTACTTTACAATAAACAAGTATCGCATACTTGATCATTACCTTTTAAGCTGACCCAAATTTAATGAATCTGAGCGCGCGGTTGCATCGCAAACTGGTGCAGCACGGCCTGAAGTGGATCCCCATTTGATGTAAAAAAAAAAAAATGCACTAAAAAGTTCTAGGGAAACAGTTTCCGTACTCATCCTTCTTTTCCCGTTTTTCTTAAAAATAGAAATAAAATAATAAAAGATAATTAAACGGAAAGATTGTACTAGAAACTCCAGAAATAGAAAAGGCCAGAGTTCAGGACGATGTTCCGAACCGTGTTCATTAATCTCATAACTGTTACATATTTTCAAATCGAAAACGTAAACAAAAGCAACAGGACGGTATTGTAAACACCGTTCAATTCGAAAAATGAGAAAGGATGGAATTGCGAACTCTGACCTTTAAGGATTTTCTCCAAAAACGCGACATAAATCTTTTTCTCCTCTGTTCAGAATTCGGAATACCATCCATAAGATAAAAGTCAGAATTCGAAACACTAAATGTCCAACAAAATTATGCTTTCTTTTCTGCTATTTTTTTGTAATAAATTCTATATACTATTGCCAAAATTTAAACCCTCCCCGTCCCAAGTCCCAACCAAAAAAAAAGAATTATCAGACATTACATTAACGATATTTCCAAAAGATTCAAAACATGAATTATGATCCTCTGATAGTCTGATGTAGTTTCTCCACTACCAAAACTGTGGTACGCAATATGGACCGGGCAATAAAAATCCTACAACAATCCAAAAGAAAAGGGTTCTCTTATAAAAGTTGTTGGATGAAGTTACGGAACTTGCGCATGCATCGTGCTTGTGCATCTGGACTCTTCGATGTGTATCGAGATTCGATGCGCACAAATCTTTACGAATCTCGATATGCATCGAAGGATTCAGATGTGCAAGCATGATACATGCACAAGCACCATAATTTTGCTCAAAGTTGTTCATGAACGTTCGATCGGAATCAAATAGAGGAGATCATGTGTGATAGAATCTCTATCATTACAAATTTACAATTTACAAACAAATATGTTCCCTCATTCCCTGGCTCCCCTCAAGCCCTCAAGCAGCCCTTCTTTTGTGCGGCTCAAAAGGAATTAAGTCACCCTTATTCCCTCCTTTTTAGTCCTTTTTTTTTACCCCTCTTCCTCTTGCAACCAATTTATTATTCCACATTATTTTCTTCCCTATCCCTATCTCTATGATCTATATCCCTGACCCTGGCCCACCAAATCACTCCACACCTCTATATAACCATGCAAAACCCCAATGAGACCTCATCACCAACCTAGCTCAAGAATAACTTTCAAAAACCTATCTCCACTCAAAACAACTAGATATAAGATATATACATACATACTATAAGCAATGGCATCAGCGGGTGCGCAATGGTCGGCAAAGGAGAACAAGCTATTTGAGAGGGTGTTGGCGATTTATGACAAGGACACGCCAGATCGTTGGTATAAGGTGGCACGTGCCATAGGCGGCGGGAGGACGGTTGAGGAGGTCAAGCGCCATTATGAATTACTCGTAGAAGATATCAAAAAGATCGAGTCGGGTCGGGTGACTTTCCCTAATTACAACTAGCTAATTAGGTTGGTACATAATGATATGTCATTACCTATTTATTACTCTAGTTCAAGTACTAATTAGTTGAAACTTTCATGTCTTCTACTATTTGTTTGATAGAAACAGGACACAATATACTTCTCATATCACGTTCTAAAATAGAACCTCATGCTAACTATTAATTCACACATTATATAAATGCTCTCTAATGCACTTCTTATATCTACGATGAAGTCACATCGAATGAAGTAGATGCACTTATGCATGCATGTCAGTCAATCCATGCCCAAAAAAAAACGAATGTATATATGTGTTAATTTATGTGGCAAAAAAATGAGACGGCCAGTCATCAAACAAGTAATAATTTATGGACTCAAATGTCAAAAAAAAAAAATTTATGGACTCAAAACCACACAATAATTTGGGCTTATCTCTACATATTTCCTTCCATGTAAACTGTTTAGATACCAACGGGCCGAGCCTTTAAAGTTTAAATCAATTCCTCTGCCAAGAAATTTTTTGCGCTTTGATTTAAGGCATGGCTATTGGCTAGACTGGAAGTGAAGTTATTTTATTTCTTTTATACACAAATTGACATGTGGTAATAGAATTTTATATGATATCTACGTCTAGTTCTATATATTTCTCTACAACCTAATATTAATTGCTACTGTTGTTGTAGGTTTCAAGTAGTGTAGCTCTTCTGAAGAACAAGGCGACACAAGAGCTTTAGATCAATTTGCTAAAATGGGCATTATATACAGATTTCATGAGTAGTTATATATATATATATGTAGTTGCTAAATGCTAAATGTGGAAGGTTTATTTGTCTTAATTAATTAGTGTTAATGTGTGTGATTAGTAGATGCAGACAAAACTTGGTAGTTTGCAAAAGTACTAATGTTCTTATTTAGTGTGCTTTCAATCAGGTTTGTAAAATGATTCAGCAATGATATAAAAAAATGTGTTGATACTTGTGCTAACTAGGTTATTTTAATTAATTATATGTGCATATGTTGGGGCAGAAGAAAAAACCTTCATTTTCTTTTGTTCTTTTTGACAACTACAAATGTTATTTAAACATCTTCCAACTTCAAGCAGACCAAGAAATTCACTTTTTTTTCTTGCAAATTTTATTAACACTTTATTGTTAGTTTGAATTAATTGTTACCTTCAATGTTTTTTTTCTCAAGATATAATAAGAAAACTCCTGATTCTCTAATGACAAATTTTTAGTATCTATATCAACAAAAAGAAAGCGAATATAATTTGTCTCACTACTACAGAAAAGGACAGTAACAGCGGCCTAATAATGTCTATGATAGTGGCCTTGGTGTTGATATAATAGAGAGGGGCTGCTAAAAGATCAAGAGGTCCACTATAATAGACAAGTTAATAGACTTTAATAAAAAAAAAACTGGTTGAAATGTACGCCATTTTTTCATTTTTGGGCTTCACCATTTTTGTAAATTTTCAGGTAACAAGGCATTGCCAACATTATGAATAAAAAAAAATGAAAATATCAACAACGAAAACTACGTGTGTACCCACAACGAACAATTAACAATTAATGATAGATGGTAAAAATAAATCAATTAGTACAATTATGTTTGTCTAAAATAAATGATATTGGCCATCTTCTCTCCAAGAAGAAAATCACGTTCAAGATCCGCACGAGGCATTTAAAAATAATAAATTTCAATTTAATGAAAGTTATTATATAAAATAGTGGTATTATGTTGCCATAAATAATGACGTACGAACTCAAGTGTATGTGCTACGCTAAGCGATTTATTATTTCAAAATAAATTAGTTGCAAATCATTGTATCATGCAAGCAAGACAACGTAAACTCCAATTGGTATAACCTATCAGGTAATTTCAGATATTTTTATGAAAACTTGTGATCAACAAAAGTCTAGTATATATATCATAATTCTTCTTCTTTATGTGCATAGGCATTTTCTCATATACATTTTTAATATATGTGATCTCTTTACAAGTAAAATGAGTTCGATATAGAATAACATCTCACAACCATATCTATAATGCATGGGAGCTGATTTACATATACGTATCAATACATGTGTTATCATGCATCTTAAACGAGTTGTTAGAAATGTTAAACGCGATGTTATGCATGTTATTTGTTACTAATACCTAATAGAAGCGCTCGTCTATGCGTCTAACATACATAATGAAACACTTAACATGCATAATTGATTTTTACTACAAAATAACATGCATAACGATGTGTTAAACATGTATGACAACTCACAACTCGTATAACATATATAACGACACATACATCAATGACATATCGATGAAGTATATTGCTAGAATATTTTTCATCTATAATAATAGAATGATTTGGGATCAGAAAGTTAAAAAAAACGATACTTTTAATGTATACCACTAATATTTTGCGGCGATTTCGGCCCAAAAAGCCTATGCAGACTGCAGATGATGTTTCTTTTTACAATGGGAAGCTTCAAAAGTGACGCAACATGTACTATTTCAAATTTGAATTTAAGAAAAAAAAAAGATTCATGATGACATCATAGTACTGACCGGTTCTGTTAATTCCACCAGTTCTCCAGCTCTCGCCATTAAGGCTGTTGAATGTACAATGAATAATTCTCCTTGCATTAAGTCTGTTGATAGTGCTATACTGCTGAATTCCCACTGATGCTGTGACATAGCCACATTCATTAAGGTTTTTAGATAATCAAATTTAATTGTAGATATATATGGGGTGATGAGATATTGACAATGGTAAACTTAATCATTTGACGATAATTTTTCAAAAAAAAAATATATAGAGAAAATATTAAATAGAAAAATATTACTGATCATATATATATTTCAATTTATAGATTAATTGCCCTTCAGATTTTATGTAATTTAAATGTTATTCTACTTTATTATAAGTGAACTCAAATTTTGTATCACCAGTGCTCACGAAGACTACCAGGAACAAACATGTTAATTTAACTAGAGCCTGAGGAACTTACATCCTCAAGTCAAAATTATTCATAGGCATCCAGCAATTCCAAAAGTCATTTTGAGAACACAAAATAGGAGCCGATTCCCACACAATTATTGATAAAACTAACAATAGCATCATCCAATAGATAATCCTTAATCTGCCCCGACATTTTAATTAATTTATCCTCTCTGATTCAATTATCCATATCTCGCATGGCACGAACCCAAGTTGGCAAGCCATACAATTTAATGAATCCTTCAGCATGTTTCTGGTCGTAAGTCTGGCCATTCTCAAATGAAGAAATATCCTCCCTGTACAAGCTATAGGGACTGGTACGAGAGGTGACACTGAATGAGCCCTTGTACAACTTCATCCGTACCGACCCAGTAGTGGTCTCAGTGATCTTGTCCATAAAAGCATCCAATGACTCACGTAGCGGGTCAAACCATCGACCCGAATAAACCAATTCAGCATACTTCAACGCATTTATGTCTTTGAATTGCATTGTCTCTCGGTCAAGGGTTAGCGATTCAAGTTCACGCACAGCATGCCACATAATGGTACCCCCTGGTGTCTCATAGACCCCACGGGATTTCATACCCACCAGCCGGTTTTCAACCATGTCGCTGCGGCCAATACCATGCTTGCCACCAATTGTGTTTAGTTCAGCAAGGAGAGAGGCAGGGGAAAGCGTCTTGCCATTAATAGAAACTGGGACACCTTTGACAATACCAATATCCAAGTATCTACAAATGCAAATTATAGAATTAGCAAAAGAACTTTTAGAAATACTTTCACCAGTCCGGGTTGCAACAAGCAAGCAGGTACATTATACGCAAAGGCAATAATTTACAATGTAAAGTTCAAAAAGGAAAAAAAGGAAGCAGACAAGAGAGGTAAATGGAAACAAGTATATAACAAGGCAGTTTATGCAGTTGTATTGTATTGGGGTAATAACCAATTCTAAAAAACTTAAAATTAATTTTTAGTTTTAGTTAATAAAACGGTAACAAAATATGTCCTTACTCAGGTTCATTAGGAGCATCAACTGGGTTGACACTCATCATGTACATGCCCTCCTCTGGCTCATTAGCTGGATCCTCCAATATATCCCCCTATATGAAAAAAGAATGCAAGACGGTGTTAAAATAGATATTACAATTTCACATATAACCCTGCAAAACGAAAATTAAGAGAACTCAATTCCAAACATTCAACCAATTGCTCCTGATTTCTACAATATATACAAGAGGTGATTATCATCTTTTAGAGGGGAATGTATGATATTTCCCATTATGCCGGCATATAGACAATATGCTGATACTTACTACACAAATATAAACAACTTCAATAAAATAAACTAATTTATAATGTGAAAATAAAAAAGACAGGAGCAGTAACCTCATGGCTAAGATGCCAAAGGTTGCGGTCACGACTATAAATGGATTTCTTTGTGACTGGTACAGGAATATTGTACTTCTTTGCATACTCAATAGCATCCTCACGGCCAGTTATATCCCACTCCCGCCATGGTGCCACCACCTTCAGTTTGGGGTTCAATGCAAAGAATGTCAGCTCAAACCGCACCTGCAAAAAAATAGAAATAACAACAAATTTAACAGTAATAACAAAGAAATAATTTAGCAGGACTAAAATATTAGTAAAAAGAACCATCCAAGGTATCATTAACAGAGTATAAATACTAACAGGACCTGATCATTCCCTTTGCCAGTGCACCCATGAGCCACAGCATCAGCACCAACTTCTCTGGCTACATCAACCATAGCCTATTATAAGAAACAAAAATTATTAACTAATCTGTTAAATAAACTCTTTAGCCGATTTTTCTTTAAAGCATAGAGCATAAGACCAGTATCATATAAATAGAAGGTATCATGTTCTCTACATGAATTCCGAAAAGTAAATTGAAATTGGCAGTGTTTTGCCTGCTTTATCGAAAAAGGTCATTCAGTTTATAGATGTTGTTCAGAAAGACTTGTGCCACTTCTGAGGCGGGCGTGAAATGCAAAAAAATGAGCAAACCAGGTTAGTTAAATTTAATAAATGAAAAGGCAATGACAAACACGAAGGTTCTGGTTAAATGGTCATGACCCAGACCGTTCCAACCCTATTTGTACCAAGTCGGTCTGACCCCAATCCAACCCATTAACCAATTTGGACAGCTTAGGTCAGGCTGGGATGGGCCAACATTGCTGCCCCTTGTAAATACCAGATGGATATGTGAAAAGTTACGACAGGAAAATAGAGGGCAAAAAAACCTTGGCAATGACAGGACGAGCCATGGAAGTACCCAGCAAGTACTTTCTTTCATAAATGGCACCAGCACGAACGCATGGGAAAATGAAATCCTTCACAAATTCTTCCTTCAAATCTTTCACCACCAGTTGGCTTGCACCGCTTGCTTTAGCCTTTTCCTCCAGTCCTTCCAACTCCAAATCTCCCTACATAACAGGACAGCAACCAATTGAAAAATAACTTACAAGAAAGGAAGTAGAAGGATTGATTCCTAGAGTATAATACTGTCAACAACAACAACAAAACAAAGCTTTTAGTCCCAAACAAGTTGGGGGGTAAAGGTAGAAATGAAACCCAATCGGTATGATGAAAAATCAATATAAATCATAATAATATGATAAAAGTCAAATAGTAATAATAATAATGCTAATAATAATAATAATAATAATGATAATGATAATGATAATACTAGTAATAATAGACTACTCTATAAATCATAAGTCTAGACTAGTGACTTATGTCTCTGATTTTGGACTAAAGTCGTGCAACTATATTATGTCATGGTTTTGGTACGCGAATCGCTAACTTCCATGCACTTCTATCTGACGCCAACTCTTTGGAAACGTTGCATGCATTTAAGTCTCCTTTTACTGCTTCCTCTCATATCAATTTTGTCGATCCCTACCTCTTCTCGTGTTTTCGACGCAGCTTAAAACTTCACTACGTATCGGTGCATCAGAAGGCCTCCGCTGGACATGTTCATACCATCCCAAACGATGTTGAGTAAGTTTTTCTTCAATTGGTGCAATCCGACCTTGTCACGTACTTTGTCAATTCTAATGCGATCCCTTCTTGTATGCCCACACATCCACCGTAACATATGCATCTCTGCCACACTCATATTTTGTGTGTTGTCATTAAGTAGCCCAACATTCTGCTCCATACAACATTGCAGGCTTAGTCGCCGTTCGATAGAACTTACCTTTCAATTTTTTAGGGACATTTTTGTAGATACCTGAGGAAAATGGAGAGAGTTCTTCCACAACTCTAATTTTTTATCGACCCTACTTTACTTTCGTCAATTAAAACCACATCGTCCGCAAAGAGCATGCACCAAGAGATGTCTCCTTGTATGCCTTTCATGATCCCATCGATCACTAAAAGAAAGATGGAAGGGCTCAAGGCTGAACCTTGATGTAATCATATCTTAATGGAAAAATCATCAGTCTCATTGTCACATGCTCTAACACTAGACACGACGTTATCGTACATAACCTTGATAAGGTTGACGTACTTTGTTAGCACTTTCTTTTTTTCAAGTGTCAACCACATGACCTCCCTCGGTACTTTGGCATACGCTTTCTCCTAGTCGCTGTCCAAAAGGGATAAATATATTAACTGAAACAATGAATATTAATCAAAAGCCCACAACAATATCCATGTTTCCCCAAAACAGAAGCATGGCATCAACAATGGTGATGAAGATGTATACTAAGTTGATAAACTAAGCCAAACTATTTGATTGTTTTCTTTTTAAAAAGACCTGACAGATAGAGAGCTGTGAGAGCCAAATTCATGGAGAGCATAACACGAGGGCAAAAATTGAAAGATCACCCAAAATTTTTTAATCTGTATCCAAGTTAGTTTTTTAAAGTGAAAATATGACCGCAAAACAAAATAACTTACACGATTTGAATTGATCTGTAGAACTTATAAATAATGGACCACTTACTTGTCCCACATCCGCAGTGAAGCATACAACCTCACATCCATAATTTTCCCTAAGAATAAGGCAAGATGAAGAGAATGAAATTGTGGCAATATGATGTTTGTCAAACTTGTATTCAACAAATATTGCCGATACCTGGGTTTTATTGTATTTTAAAAAAAATTATACCTAAGCCATCTTACTATAACAGAAGTGTCCAGGCCACCGCTATATGCTAACACAACCTTATTGACTGTCCCCTTCTTACTATTTACTGCTTCAGGTACAGCTGCACATAAGAAGAAAACTGAAGTTAACAGAAAGCAAATACAAAGATTTTAACGGATGTTACAATATATCTATTGAGACAAAAAAAAATCAGTTATGTTGGTGAAACTATTGTATTGTCTGAATTAATTTATATTTCAAAATTCTAATCAAAGGCTAACATATCCGAAGGCTTTAGCAAAATAACCATTTATATCACTCTGTAATTCTATAGTTCATTCAAATAAATGAAAAATGGAACAGAACGATTGAGGTTCCCAATGTAAAATACCAATGTGAGTTGAGCTCAGGCTCCTGCATTTTATTCCAGAAGAAAAGTTTAACCTAGCTCCAGCCTGATTTCATACAAACAAAGAAATCATCGTTTATTTAAACACTGTAAAAATTGAAGATATAAATAATGAGACATTATGTGAACTATAGGAACCTGAAGGATATGAGGCTTCTTTAGACATCCCACTCTCTCTTGATGTGTGTCCAGGCCTTCACAAAGAGGAAGGTTTATGGCAGTTAAGATAATTGCTACTGACAAACAGCCAATAATGATTATAATGAAGGGAAATGATTTCATCGAATTTAATAGAGCCATCGCTGTTGGCCATTTCAAGCCTAGCTTTGTTAGTAAAAGAATCAAGCAGGTTTTTGGCACTTTAAAGTGAATTACATATATTAGCATTATACACTATAAAATCTCCAATCTCACTGCTCTATCATCAAAGCGTTTGACTTCTATGATGATCAATTTTGATTACTAGAATCATCAAAACAAAGGTCTTAGGTGAAATTATTTAGAGTGTTTACTTAAAAGAAGAATAAAACACGTCTAAAGGTAAAAATAAAATAAATTTGACAGAGATTTTCTTCGTGTTGATTTAGCAAACTTTGAAATTATGGCATTTAAAAGGATTAATTAAGTTCGCGATTGGAAACGTGTGATTCAAATCAGAATATGATCTATTTATTGTTCAAACAGTGTTCAACCCAGGGCCATGGAAAGGGAAGGGATTAAAGGAAATAGAGACATGGAGAGAGAGAGGTGCATACAGGTGGCAGGAGAAAAGGAAGAGGCAGGAACTGCGGTGCGCAGAGGGATAGGAGAGAAAAACGCCATATTTTTCTTAGTCTAAGCGAGAAGGAGGAGGTTTAGCTTTATGTTTATGTTAGGGTTTAAGGTTCTGTCGGGTTAAGAGGTGGCGATGAGCGTAGCGGTCGAGTCGACTGGAGAGGCCGCGGTGATGGCCACTGGAGACGAAGAGGGGGGAAACTTTAACGGAAAATTTTCACAGAGAGTCAATGACAAAAATATTTCAACAGTTAGGGTCAATGATGCCCTAAAAATTGCACAGAAGACCAAAATCACAACTAATAGTTGCGCTCCTGAATAGATTTCGTTTTTTTGCTGAATTCAAGACATTTTGCAGCTACTTTTTCAGATATGAGCCCTACCTCTTAGGGGTGCAAGTAATAGTTGCGCTCCTAAGTCATGTTGTACAATTTTTTTTTGCATATAGTATTAATAATCATAACTTAGCAACACTTAGGGGGCGCAACTATTACTCGCGCCCCTAAATGTAGGCCCCACATCTGAAATAACAGCTGCAGAATGCCTTGAATTCAGCAAAAAAATCGAATTTTCTTAGGGACGCAACTATTAATTGCGTCCTTGTCCCTCTGTGCAATTTTAGAATGTCATTGGCTCTATCTGTTAAACTTTTTGAGTCTTTGACCCTCTGTGAAAATTTTCCAATTTTAACGAATAGAGTCAAAATCTTAAAAATTTCACAGAGGGTCAAATAATAGTTTTTTCTCTGCTTCTCAAACACTTTTGTAGGAGATTTAGTAATTGTGAGTCTCACACTTAGAACCGCAAATAATAGTTGTGTTCCTGATGAACTACCTAAAAAAGGCCATGTTAATAGTAATAAAAAATAGTAAAAAATATTATAATATTAATAATATTATTAATAATAATTATTAATACTTATGATTGTAGTAATAATGATAATATTAACAAAATTATTACATAATATAATAAAATATGTTAATAATAGAAAAAGAAATAAATACAAAATTAATAATAGAAGTTAAAAAAATATATATAAAATATATATAAAAATAGTGGTGATTATAATGATAATGATAATATTTATACATTTATTAATAACAAAATTAATAGTAATAATAAAAAAATAATACGAAGTTTAGAACTTTATTAATAATTATTGAAAACAAATAAATAGTAATAATATTGAAAATCAAAAGAAACAGATCTGGTGAGGATTAGGGTTAGGGTTAGGATTAGGGTCTTGGAGTTAGGATTTTGCTTGCCTTTGATTTGATTTGGAAGGAAAGAAGCAAATCTGGTGGGGATTAATGGCATGACTAAATCAAAAGAAACTTGAAGATCTGAAGAAAGAGATTCTCCTCAGTTCCCACTTTCCAATCAGATCATCGATTCTTTGATGAAGTAAACTAAATCTTGAAGTTTGAAATGTAGGATTGAATTAGTTCGATGCAAAGATCGGTCTCGTTAGATTTTGATCAAATCATCAATTCTTGATTAGAATTAAAAATGGAACAAAAGCCAAAGTTGTGATCCATTGAGCAAGCGAGAATCAAATCGAGGTGAGAGAAAGTCGAATCCAATGTTTTGGATTCGACTCTCAATGAAAACATCAATGATCGAATGTCTTGTGTCTCGGTTATTGCAAGATTAGAATGAAAAGAAAAGACTCCCGAGACCAGAGAAACATTACAAGGTCATGAGCTAATGGAAGTTGAGGCATAACGTAGAATTAAACCGTATTATTGGGTAACTAATAATTTAGGAAATTTATCATTTGAACATGCAATTAGGTATGGTTTATAATCTCTTTCACTGGAGCGAACTTAGCTCAATTACAGGTTAGCAAATTGGGATACGACAATAAGTTGAATTGAACCAAGACCATATTGAGCTCAAGTTGGTTGCTTATGAAACTTGGCTCTAATTTTTCTTATAACCAATTTTCTAACTAATTGACCCATTGTTTCTACTAAAATGTGGTCTCAGTTTAATTTTGGACATTTGTACAAGGGTAGTAGTAGAATTCATGTAAAGTTAAGTGGGAACATTCTTCATTGTTGAGCTAAAAGATGTGCTAATTAAATTTAGTAAAACGATCTTATCTTTGAATTTTATTTGAAGACATCATTGTGTAAAATTAAGCAGCTAGTTGAACTTGATATATATCGACTCCAAATCTTAAAAGAGATATAGTTCGCTGATTTTAGAAGTCTAATAAATCAGTTCTTTTACATGATTGCCTGAACTTAAACCGAAATAAAATCTGGCCTGATTAAATTTTCAGCCCAATTAGTACATTGAAATGTCCAATACATTTTTGTCTTCCTTGAAAGCTCACTTTTTTTAATGGCAGATTCACTTTCACGGGATCGATGGCATCACAAACCCTCTTCTCCTTTCTCGTGTTTTGTGTCTACTCCTTCCACCTCGCTCGTCTGACCCACTGCTCAGTCGTATCTAATGGCCTCGACACAGCCTCCGTAACAAAAGAGGAATTCTCAGAAGAGCTTCTTCTCAAACCATTACCAGATCGTCGTAAGGTTCTCGCGCATTTCCATTTCACAAGCACCTCCTCACCATCAGCTTCCAATGGAAGGCATCACCATCTCTTTCCCAAATCCATCGCTCAACTGGTACACTTCAATCTCTCATTACTCGATTCTCTGATAGATTAATGGTACTCTTTACTGAAGCAGCTCCATCATGATATTAACTGATCTTACAATTAAACTAGGTTAAGAAGTATAAAATAAAGGAGTTAGAGCTGTCCTTTACACAAGGTAGGTGGAATTATGACAGATGGGGTGCATCTGACCCTCTGTCAACCACCAATGCAAAGCCACCAGGTGTTGAACTATGGGCGCTCTTTGATGCTCTTACAAAAGAGGAGATTGATGCGACATGGCGCAATCTTACACACTCCCTCTCAGGCCTCTTCTGTGCATCTATCAACTTTCTAGAATCTTCCACTTCCTATTCTACTCCTCTCTGGGGCTTCTTGCCAAACAGTGGAGATCTGAGGTATGGGGCACTTCCGCGTGAAGCTGTGTGCACAGAAAATCTGACTCCTTGGTTGAAATTGTTGCCATGCAGAGATAAATCTGGTATTGCCTCCTTGTTAGATAGACCTTCTATATACAGAGGCCATTATCACTCTCAGAGGTTGAAATTGAGATCAGATAGGTTAAATGGGATTGTAATTGAGCAATCCCTTAGTGTGGTTCTCCAGCCAAGTGACCGTACCAGTTGGTCCATGCACCAGTTGTTTAAGAAGAGAGTCACCGGAAAATGTGCACTTGCAAAGTATAGCAGGGTGTTTATGGAAATAGAGGAAAATTTGGGGAGTACAAATGAAAATATATTTGAATTAGTTGGTGAAGCTGATATGGTGACTAACGACCAGAATCACCATTCCACCCTTTACCAGTATAATGTGGAGAGATATAGTGAACATGAACCACTTGATATAATGGTGAACTGGAGAACCCCCCTGCAACTGAGTGTCCTCCAAGCACCACTTCATGCAAGTCGATTTCTGTTGGGAAGTGGTAATGAAAGGGGTTCAATTGCCATATCCCTTCAGTGGGCTAGAAATTCTACTGAGGGATTAGATGATGATTCGAACAATTGCTTCACTAAGGTAGTGGTGCTTCAGGTGGTGCCGTGGTATGTGAAAGTGTATTACCATACATTGAGAATATACTTAGATGGTAAGAATATGGATACAAAGGATCTGGTCGAAAAGATAAATATTACACCTTCAGAGGATAAGGTGTCACCAGGAACCCTAGAAATGATGCTTCGCTTTCCATGTGAGATGACATCAGCTGCTTTGACATTAGATTTTGACAAGGTTGTTTTCTGAATCTCACTATATGAAATCCATTCTCATAGCATGTTACTTTCACAGTTTTTTGCAGCACCAAGTCATTAAGGTTATAGCAATTGTTAAGTAGCTTCCTTGTAATTTTAGGGATTTCTACATATAGACGAGTACCCTCCAGATGCAAATCAAGGATTTGACATTCCATCTGCTCTTATAAGCTTTCCCGATTTTATCTCGAGCCGAGCTTATCCTGATTTAATTATCTCACCCCTCCTACAAAGTTACAAGGTTTTTCTCTCTTTTTCAAAAACTTTGCTTATCTTCTTAATGTGAAATCTGACATGAAGCCACCAGAAATATTATTTTTCAGTTAGCAAAGTGTGAGGCAAACTTTGTCAGCTTTTTGCTTATTGGCTGTGCATTTAGTGTAACCTACCTAATTGTTCTTCTGAAACTTTTCTCTTTCAGGAAAGGAATGTTGTGAAATTATATACTGAAGTGTTGCTTGTTCCTCTGACAACCCCTGATTTTAGCATGCCGTACAATGTTATCACCTTCACATGTACTGTACTTGCTTTGTACTCCGGTTCTATGGTTAACGTGTTAAGGAGGCGGATTAGTGAAGAAGAACGATTAGTTAACAGCAAAGGTAACACATTACTTGGTTCGATCCTAATTTTTATGTCAGTTGCGAAATTGATTACTCACAAAATTATCTCCTTTGTTTTCTAAAAATCACAGATAAAAGAAGGCCTGGGCTTATTCCTTTGTTAATTTCTAGAATTACAAACAAGATTAGGGGCAGAAAAGAAGATTTAGCTGATCAATCACAGTTGCGGCATCCTTTAGTAGGCCCAAAAGTTATCTTCAAAGTAGTGCTAATTGCGGTTGTAGCAGTTCTATGGCATTATTTCTTGAACACTAGTTGATAAAGATTTTGTTTAGCTCGTATAAGTTTGCCTTTTCATTTGAGCTGTATACCATTCTGAACGGATTTTGTAGCTGTGCTTAGATTTTTCTGTATCTCATTTCAAATTAATTGTTCACTTGTACTTATTGTCACTTCATCTTTCACCTCTTATGATCCATCTCTTTGCAGTTCCTTAATCATGAAAATCGTTCTTTAGATGAGCTTATTTAATAATTTTCTTGGAACTGATAATTTTTTATGATAGCAGTAAAAACAATCTTATAGGACTGGTTTCCAGAACTAGAAAAAAACACATGAATGAATGCCAATAAGGTTATTAATAATCCAATCAAAGTATAAAACAATAATCATATCTGGGAATGTAAGCATTCTTTTTTATTATAACTCACTAGTTACTATTGTCAGAAAATTTAACCCCATCCAAAATTTACAGTATAACAAATTGAATGAAAGAATCACTATGCCCCTTTGGGGGCTGTGTAGCATTGTATCTTTCTTGACCTGACTATTGTATGAAAATACTAATGATTATTATTTGTCTTCAAAATTTTTTTGAATTATCTGTCTTAAAAAATATGCCATTCCATTACTGACATAACATGTTTGAAATTGATTTTCTATTTGAAAGTTTGCACGATAGATGGCACAAAATCATGCATTTTATTTGAAAGTTTGCTCGATTTTCTATCTACTATGACATTTTTTGGAGTTTCTTCATTCAGATATGTGTTAATTATATCAGGAACAACTCTCTTAAGCTTCAAGATGAGAACGTACCTCAAGGAAAGAGAAATCTTCTCCATCCTCTTGCTCCTAAACCCTCTGATTGCTACTTAAAAATGAATTGTATTAGGTAATGACTTTGTTTTATGTCTGATTTATTGAAATTGTTTGAATTTTTGTTATTCTGGTTGCAACTTAAAAATGGTGATTTTTTAATCAAATATTTTTTTAAAAGAAATCTAATTGGGCTGTACTTATGTTTGTTAGGCTGATGCTGGGCATGGTCTATTCTCTCTTTGAGTGAATTTTTATTTTGAAGTGATTTAATTCATAAAGTATGCTTTCAAACAGATTGAGGATATATGTTAACACATATACATGTACCAGCTAAACAAAAAAGCTATCAGACAATTAATTGAAAATTTTGCAGGTAACATATGGAACTTTTTTTTGTCTATTAATTTGGTTCCTTTCTGACTCCTAATATGAGTTTTTGGTCTGATCAAAATTTATCAGAAAACCTGTTGTATTGGCTTACTTTACAGGCCTATCAATAAAGAACTGGATCAAACATAGAGGATATGGCACGTGAAGGTGGTAGTGTAGATGTTGATGAAGAAGTACTTTGCAAGTTGCTTCATAAATCATAACAATATTTGAAACTTAAAAAATTCCGTACAATCAACAAATTGAGTTTTTAGATTCTTTGAATGAGTCTATTTTGCAGTACTGCGAACAGAACTCGGATATCTATGACTATGACCAGATGATAGTGTTGCAATGATATACCAACCTTACATGGAAAGTTGTTTTTCCGTCGCGCAACAGTTACAAACGGTTTAGATTTTTTGCGTTGTACGGACGGTTCAGATTTGATTCAGGAGGTCTGATATTATAAAATTTAACTTGCACGAATCTCGATGCAAATCAAAGATTGTGATTTAGTGCGCGAGATCTCATTCGACCTTACATGATGTGATCCGAGTACGATTATGAGAGGTAGTGATTAAAGAGTGTCATCTCTTTTCTCCTTTTTTTTTTCAAGTAAGAGGGTGTTGTCAGGAGCGATGCGGTTGTTTGAGTTCTTAGTTATGTTTAATAATAAAAAACCGTGTTAACAGTAGGATATAAATTATTCGCGCGGAGCACGAACCTATTAGTTTGAATCGAATTCGAACTCGCCTGTCAGACATCTGGAACTATTTTGTAGTAAACAAAATCGTTACCAAAGAGCAGCCTCTTACAATACCGGTTTTTTTTAAAACCATTGTTGACCTTCAGCTACTCCCACAGTAACGACGGTTGCATAAATTACATAAAAACAAGAAAATAAAAACTAACTTCAAGTTATGTAATTTGTATATGCAAAATTCATTTGCACAAAGCTTGATGCATGAATTCATGTGTCTTGTTATTTATAATTACTTCGCCATATGTTTAAATATTATTCATTAAACACCTTTTATGATAAGGAACTGTCTATGATGTACAATGGAACAATGCAGTAATAAAATGCTACAAAGAAATGAAGAATCATGTTTTGCATAAATATTTCATAGCATCTATGATCCGTGATATCAGACTCCACTATACATAAAAAAATATAACTATATAACAATTACATAAAAATAAAAAAAATAAAAATAGAAGCATTGTAAAGAACAATTCATTGGTATAGCCAATAGAACTGCATAACATGTGTAACGATCACGAAAGAGGATAGTTGCATTAACCGTTTTGTTTAATGAACGATTAAAAAAAATTGCTTTGTTAAATATAACGATCAAAACGATCAGAACGAAACATAACGATCAAATTCATTCTCTTCGTTTTTCATCCATCTCCTCTCTCATCACACTAAAGCAAACTAGGAACTGGTGATGAACGATTCTAATCATACACCAGAATCAAATCATTCATCTCATCTCTCATCACCTTATCTCAGCATAGCGTTTTTCTCTAAAATCAAAATAATTCTAACAATACACAGTCACAAACGAAACTACGAAACAAACGATCACGAAACAATATGTTTTCGTTAACCGTTTCGTTATTTGAACGAAAGAAATATCTTTGATCGTAATCGTTTCATTTGTCACGAAACGAAACGAAAAATAATTAAACGACCGATCATCAGCCTAATTGCCAACTCTCAAACTCCATACAATATTTGTGTCAGCTACTAGTCAATGTTTTTCATGTCCCAACTACTAGTCAATGTTTTGACTAGTTTATAAGTATTAATTCATAGCAGCACGTGCTTAGCTAGAATTATTATATGTGCCAGCCTTAATAAATAATAAGAGAGACATTCAAAATCAAACGCCGCAATAATTATCAACGGAAATCTCCGATATCAGATAAATGAAGAAAGTTTAAGCATGAACAAAGTCCTAGAAAATGTCTCATAATCAAATGATTTATGGATTTGGAAGTGATGGAGTCCCAGCTAAGCGAAAATAAAATAACAATATCTGAGCAATTGTTAATTGTTCAAAGATAACACGACGATTACGAAGCCCACACAGTAGCTTCAGAATTCAAATATACACCCCAATTAACGGGTAAATTTTATGAAAGGACATGAATAAAAAAAATTATGAAAGGACACTGAAATTTGTATCAAATTCACATTTCATCACTTAACTTTAAATTATTCATTATTATTGTATCAAATTAACATTTAGTCACTAAACTTTGAATATCTTCAAATTTAGTCACTCTATATTTTTTTCATCAAAATTTTAAAGAAAATACCTTAAAATGCATGGTTTTTCTTCTAAAATCTTCATAATAATTAATATTTCAAATATAGTTGTTATTGTAGAATCGCTCTCATGCCTCGCTCATCGTCTCCTCTCCTTTCTACCGAAAGTTGTGGATTTGATGGCGCAAGGAGTTTGTCTTTGAGGGTGGGAAAAATTTGTTCAAGAAGGCATTCGCAACCTTGGGTCAAGTATTCATGTTCTCGGATTGTTGTCCTCTTATCAACCTCTTAACTTTACCTCCAAGAGAAAAGGTAAAGGCCATAATCTTAAGATTTTCGGGAAAACGGTTTGTACTTTTATTGTTGTCACACCCCAGAAATAATACCTAGCTTAAGGGTGTTAATCCCGCCACGTGTACGTGATTACAAGCACACGAAAGGCTTAAATTGGCCACTCAAAAATATAAATAAGATTAATTTATTATACTAAATTTTAGGAAAAAGCACACACATTTAACACACAATACATGAACATCCAATAAATACATATATAAATATAATCCTGGGTCTGTACAAAGTTTTACAACAGAAGCTAAAGAAAATAAAATACATACAGGGGAGGACGATCCCATCAAAGGACGCGAGAATGGCCTCACTAACCTACTACAAACTACTTCTAACAAAAAAAGTAAATTAAACAAGGATCTGATCAACAAAACGGAGGACGCCTGGAACACCATCCTAATGCTCTCCTCTACACATCAAATGACTCCTGCTTCGTACCTGGACCCCACAACCACCGTGGAACGTGAGTAATTTATAAAAATTACTCAATGTGGATTAAGGTCCAGCCTTTGAGATTATATCCGATTCAAGGTTGGACCAATCACATTCTGAGAATATCTACATCAATTAACTACTCCTAACTTGTGTTTTGTTTAACCATTATTCAATTTAAATAAATATTTAAATATATCCAAAGAGAGATACGAGAAATAAACCCAAAAATATTTTAAGAGGAATACTAGTGTATAGTAATAATATGGAAATATATCAACTCCCAGACATGTGAACAAACTGTCAAATTTAGAACCTGGGTGTAGGACTTTAGAATTCGCCCCCTTAGACGGGTCTTGTATAATCAGCCGCCAATCTATGGGTATAGTTAGACGGATCTAGTATAATCAACTGTCAATCTATGGGTATAGTTAGACGGATCTAGTATAATCAACCGCCAATCTAACTTAATTCTGAGTTCCAGAACGAAACGCCCTGGTAAAAATAGAGCGGCTATAAAAGCACACACTCGATCAAAAGCGAACCGAGAAGCCTACCCTCACAAAAAGAAAAAATAATAAACATAAACTCTCGGTCTCAGCAGTCATACGGAAATAAGGAACTGACTACCCGTTTGAATAATAATAAAAAGAGAACTCCCTGTACTAGTTAAAGCCAAGGGGAGGCCCATATTTCCCATTACTCACTAGGAGTTAATAAGGGAACCCCTTCGAATATTTTGAGATCTCAAAATTTCGGCAAATAGAAATATAAAAAGAACGGAATAGCTCCAATACTTCACATATGACATGCATACTCTAAACTGAGAAGCCGAACCTTAATCACTCAAAGAGGGTATATTTTAATACATATACTAATAAGGATCTTTGAAAATGAAACTCTCGAACTGGCACTACGAGCCATCAAGTGATGATCACGTTTGATGGGCATCAGCCGAATGTCTATGAATACAACCCGATATGAATACCCCACGGGCTATGTCAGACACCATGACACGTAGATGTAGCACGTTGCCCTTAATTCACATCCAGCTGGTGATCACCGGCCCGACTCTCATCACTCCCGACGAGAATATATATATATATATAATATTGATACGTATCTACCTATAAGTAGCTAATAGTCTATACGATCCGTATATCGGATCTTACATGCAAAGATGAAGTGCAATGACATGCAATGCAGGTTGGTCTAAATAGTTTGTTCAGTTACCAGTATGCAATCATGACAGTTCAAGATCTATGGCCCTGATTAACAATTGTTGGTATCTTGGTACCGTAGTTCAATTTAGGTAAGACTGGTAGGTCCTAATTAAAAGAGAAAGAAATATAATCCCCAGAAATCCACACCTAGAATGAAGCGTGAGATACTCTAACGGGAGATCTGTTGCGTCCGCGCTGGGATCAGCGTCATCAGCGGCAGTATAGAACTAGTCCACAACGTGTGGGTCCGAGTCCATTAAGTCTCCTATTTATATGTTTCGAGTTTGCTTAGTTAGTCGAGGTACTTCGATTAAAGTGAATTACATATAAAGGTAACGGTGTTTGAGACGTCCTTGATGCTCCTAATTTAATTTATTTAATAGTTTAACTTAGTCAAATCTCGCGTGCAGTGTCTTTGCTGCACAACGAGTGTATGTGAATAACATGTTCTTTTCTTTTTATTTAATTCAAATATTGTTTTAAGTGTGTTTCTATTCCCATTAGTTATTATGACGTCAGGACGATAATGTGCAGAATATAAATGAAACACATCACGATGAAAGCATGATATAAATTCAATTACTTTTAGTTGGACTTTTATTTAAACTTGGCAAAGAAGGAATAAAATATTCTAATAATTATAAGTGTGATTTGGTATTATGCTTATAGAAAAATTGATCAATATATGTTATTGTGTTTATCTATTCGTTTAGTCATAATTAAGTGTATATTATACGTATTGTATTTAAATGTTACCTATATACGTCTATGTGTATTGTATTTAATTATATCATAGAGAAATTGATCAATATATACATTTATGTTTATATTATTACTTAGTCACACTTACATACGTGTATCGTACATAATTAATTGAGTGATACATCGTGATATAGAAAAATTGATCAATATATATTATTATTATATATATATATATATAATTAGTCCAATTTTGTTGGTGGTGATTCGGGTGTAAATTATTGTATACACATGTATATATATATATATATATGTACATATTTAAGTGTATATAAATATATTTATATATGTGTATACATGTATACCTATGTACCTACGTACATGAATATATATATTATGTGTAATTCGCTTTATAATTATTTAGTTATTTTATATATATTTATATATTGCATTTGATTAACCTTATAGCTATTTAATTATGTTGCCATTAGTATACCACGTTTAGTTACTTGATTTAATCGTTGCGTATTATTATAAGTCAAAGGTCTTTGATCAAGTACGTTATCGTACCTAAACAACTATCCTACTATATAGCTATGTCGTATATTATTCGTTATATTGTTTTGTGCTAGATATAGTATAGAAAAATATGTAGAAACACAAGTTGGTTAATTTTAGTTTATGTCTTGCTTGTGTTATTCCTGAGTAGGATCAGAAGTCCGTACTCGTGCTGCACGGACTTATGGTCGTCATTTCCCAATTATACCCTTCTCGGTCCCTTTTTGCTATTTGGGTCTAGTTACTAAGTGTTATGGGCTAGACTGCTAATTTTGTAATATCTGATATAACCCAATCTAGGCTCAAATTAGAGTCAAGGCACAAAACACCTAAAACTAACCCTAGCAATTTATTGTTCTTATTCATATAACATCTATTTGAGTCCATTACAACCATAGAATTAGATTGGACCAGGCCACTATACTTTAAATCTGTTCTGATACCAATCTCGGCCCCAACCAGGGCCTAAGCCCAATTTAATTCTATGGTCATATTATTTTCTATTCTTTTATTTATTCTGTCAAGGTCCAGAGCCCAGTGGGCTGTTAAGGCCCAAAGGCCCAATCATATAAATTTCCTTACTTTAGATTTTCTTTTTTCTGTCTAAGGTCCATTTAAGGCCCATATCGAGTTCATTGGCCCAGGTATCACTCTGGGCCAGAGTTTCTTTCGTAATAAACAACACAGAACAAAAACCCAGCAAATACAACAGGGTGCTATACTGGTGCTGGTAGTCCAGTACAACCCTTACAATAATCAGCTATTCTGCCGGTACACTACCAGCAAACCAAAAAGGATCAAAGGCAGTGTCAGTATGCACTAACCCAACCCAGCAAGTCAGTTCTACCGATATAAATCGAACCCCCATAGTGATTTTAGACCGTGCCAATATCTACTTAACACTGTTTCAAAAGAAAGGCACTAGAATGTCACCACAATGATCCAACAAAAATGAATGACATTTTCCAAGCAACGTTTAAAACTTAAGTAACACCCTTGACACAAAATAAGGCATGCAGCCAGCAGAAAAGAAGAGCACATTGAATAGAGCAAGAATAGGTAAGAATAAGCACATCACACTAGACAGATCACAGCAAGACAAGCACGCAACAAGGCAAGCCTAAGAAATAAAAAGGGGTTCATAAGCATTTTTAGGTGTGTACCAGAAAATGAACGTGCTAAATCGACTTGGGACGAGGAGGCGATATCTGAGGTATGGGTCAGGAACTGCCACCACGCGTCACTGTCTCCCCCTCTTGCCTTCTCCTTTTATCTATCTCTTTCTAAATTTCTATAGCTATTTGGAACACATGAGTTACAACTAAGCAACTGGAGTAAAGGAGAGCGGTGTCTGGGTTTTATAGACGAACGATCGTGGGGACAGCAGGTGGTGTAGGCATAGGGAGGGTGTCGCGAGAACAGTGTAGGAGGTGAGGTGGCTTTGACTTCTCTGTTAGTTTGTAATGATCTAGAAGTCAATAATACGATAAATTATCATAAAGCTTTGTTCATGAATTGAGTGATTAATAAAATGCCATTTTGTTACCTTGAGTATTATTGAATTTATGAATCATTCCTTTATCTGACTTGAGTCAATAACTGGAATTGTGAAACTTCATAATACAGATGATATATACTCTTAAAAGTCTCTAACCAAGGTAATTAGCAGGAACACTAATTCACCGTTACAAGGTAGAATGTGGATTAAAATATGGTTAAGTTTTACAAACCATAGACATGAGATGTCATTTTAATCACGTGAATACATGTTAGAGGAACATGGTATTTGACAGACCTCGAATGAAACATTAAATGGAATTGTGTACGTGTCATTAATGTTTTCATTCAGTGTTAAGTTCTAAAGTATGAGGTATTCATCTTTCCTACTAAGAGATGTATATGTGTGATTGTTATCTAACGCTGTCGATAAAACACAATCATAACAGTAGCTTTTCGGTATACATAGCTTAGTTGAGGTAGTGATGGTTTACTGAAAGTACTATTGTTCCTCGTATCTTGATACGAGTTACAGTATCACTAGGCCCCTTGATGGAGTAAGATTATCTGCATGCAGTATAATTACAAGAGTAATTATATTTGATAAATCTGCTCAAGTTCGAGAAAAGATTAAGTTTGCAAGGATGACACACACCTACCTTGAACTAATCTGATACTGTGAGACGAAAGAATTAACACGACTAAAATGTTTAGTGGATTTGATATTGCATAAGTACAACATCGTCTGTGTAATTGGATGGTCATAGCGCAGATGTCAGATGCCTCCTATGATTATAGAAATTAAAATGGTTTTAATTCTATTTACCAACATAACACAGATCCTATTAGGTCACACCGTATAGGAGCTAAATCAGAGAATCTTAATGATTAATTATAAATAGGTAATAATTAATATTAAGATGATTATAATTAATTATATGTGATATAATTAAATTATATACGCCATATAAAATGACAAGAAAAAACAAACGGTTGAATTTATAGTTGTATACGATACGTTGTATAAAATCATACCGCAACCAAACAAATACCAAACCCTGAGAAATATAATTGTTGAGAACAATTATATGTTTATTTATATATATTTGATTTACATTTTAATTATTGATGAAAGTCATTATCAAATTAAATAAATAAATAAATATATATATTGATGTCGGCACGTTTGGATAAAGAAATTTTTTAATTAAAAAATTCCATGTCATCATGCTTATCCTTAAGGGTATTTTTGGAAATTCACTTTTTCCAAGGGTTTATTTGTAAAAATGTAACCTCCTCATTTTCTTATAAATAGAGGGGTAGGGGAGAGAGAAATAAGCACCAAAATCGACTCGGAATCGTTAACTCGGATTCATATCGATAAATATACTTTCTCTTTTTCTCGTATATGGTTGTTTACGGGATTCGGAAAATAGTATTTTTGTGTTAGAGCGGTATTCCATATTTTGGATAACTGCGATTCACGAAGATATTTTATTTAGTCCGTATCTCGGTGAATAGTGTTTTGCGGGATATTGCGGCTTTCGGTATTTCTGGCAGAAGAAGTAAGCCGCTCTCTGGTCGTCCTGGTGGACATCTGGTAGAGGTATCAGACGTCTGATACTCTGGGGAGAAGAGCGTCTGTGATTCGGTCTTCCGAGTCTTCTTCTGCGGTCCAATTCGAATTTGGATCAAGGTATTAATGTTATATTAATCTGTTTAATTTGTAAGTAGATTAAAGTTTTAGAATTCAGTTAAGCAGTTGATCTGTTTAGGGATTAAGTAGGATTTTGTTTTACGGTCTTTCCGCTGCTTAGGCTAATTGACGGGTTTTGAACTGTTCGTAACCCAACATTCCCGACCCAAGCACTCGAGCGCTCGGGCTCAAGGTCAAAGGGAGAGCGAGAGGGTGTATTTTCGCCTTAATGGCGAAGTATGATACCAACAGTTAGGCACGAGAGAGGGAGAGAGTTCCCTACGAAACCGAAAGGACGGGTTGAAGAGAAAAAAGGGAGATGGAGTCGTCTCGAGAAGGACCAAGAGAGAAAAAGGAAAGAAAGAGGAAGGTCGGTGTGGGGAAACCGAGAAAGGGGGAGAAAAAGAGAGAGAGAGGGGTGAAAAGACATGCCAGAGAGAGAGGGGTAGGGTGAGATGGCGTGACAGAGAGTGTGCAGAAATAGAGAAACGAGAGAGGGTGTTGGATTTTCTGTGGGTATTCTGTGCAGTTCTTCATGTTGCTGTTTGTCCGTTGTCCTTTTAGCTTTCAACCCGAATGTGTAGGATAGTGAGCCGCTTCACATATCATTGGCACAGAGAATCGAAGAGCGGGAGAGATAGTGAGACATTCATTTAATTCGCCGGATGGACTTTCTGCATTTCCAATCGCATGGTCTTTCGTGTTGCCATCCGTTGTCTTGCATTATTGTCCCCTCTGGACCTGTTACAAGAGAGTAATACTTTCCTTGTTATAGAAGGATGATGATGTAGTTAAAGGGGTAAGGGAGATCGGATTTGTGGCCCTCTTCGTGTAGAAATTTATGTGGCGTTATTTAAATCTGAGCTGGCTTACATATTCGTTATACGAATTTTGTTCTTTAGAGAAATTTAATTAGGCAATATATTTAATTGAATTCTTAATTATTTGAGAATTTGTGTATGTAAATTTATTCGAAATTTTGGGTGAGGTTTGGGTTTTTCATGCACATTTATAAATGTATTTTGATCGTATGTCATTTTATTTATTTATTTTATATACTTCTTTTATTTACCAATTGAAATTTAATCATCTTGTACACTTTAAATTCGTATCAATTTTGAAAGAAGTATTGGGTTAAATTTAATCTGAAGGGTTGTTTTAAGATTTTGTTTCATGATTAAGTAATTCCTTTAATACGTTTCTTATTAAAATTAAAATTAAGGGTTGCTTGATAAAACTCGTGAAATTTTGTTATTAAGTTGCTCAAAGTTTTACAAGTTTTACATCATTAATATTGTTTGAAAATTTTATAAATTGATAAATTTTATGATCATCACGATAATATTTACTGATCTAGTTGTAAAAAATGGTGGGTTTCACATCCACCCCCCTAAGAATAAGTTTCGTCTTCGAAACGATAAAACTTAGGGGTAAACAGTTTTATGTGTACGTTTACGATCTTCGATCTGATGTTACTCCAATATTTTTAATGAATTAATTGAAGAACTCCTACTATCTGGTGAAAACGTCTATCCTATGGGGCGAAATGGTAGTTTTGGAGGACGAAGTCAATTGGGGGTGAGAATGAATTCGTTAGGATAGGTAATGTTTAATTCATAACATCCATTTGAAAGAATTGAGAAATTTCCAATTTGATTATAAATTTGAGATTACTCGTGAGTTTAAAGTTAATGTTGTTTAGCTGATTCTTATTAGTTAAATTTGAGGGGCCTATATTATCTTATTTTATCTTATCATGTCATCATAGCTATGTCCTTCTCCAATTCTTTAGTATGAAATGATGATGATGATGATGCAGATGATGCATGGGATGATGATGATGATGCGGATGATGCTGATGACGATGATCATGGTCCTAAAGGTCAAGGCGATGATGACATGATATTTTATAGTTCGCTTGAATGGTTATGTTAAGATCAAAGAGTTTGTCACGCGTCTGCTGATAGGCACGTGCCTTGTACAACTTGAATTTAGTTATTCATGTCCTTTTTGTCCTTACTATTCAAATATTTAGTGTTGTATGTAAATAACTTGATTTAGGTTAAGCCTGTTAAGTTTATAACTAATTATGTTGCTTACGGTTTTGAACGATGGTTTGATGTTGTGAGTTTGGGTACTTATGTCGGATATACACACTCTAGACTAACCTACAGTTTTGAAAGGTCATTTAAGAACAAATTTAAGTTATCGCATTATCTAAAATTTTACATGTTTCTGTTCTCGGCGAGCTCAATCGTATTATCGTTTATAGTCTTTTAGGTTTTCATTAGACTGCGTATTAGTCTAAACCAATACTATTTTCATTTAAGGAGTGTATCCTAAAGGAGATTCGATAATAAGAATGGCTTTGTAGTATAGCCAGATGAAGGCGACTTATTACTGACAGTTTGGATTTGGCGCGACTTACCTTACCTTAAAAGGGCGGTCAACATTTGGCATTTGTTTGGGGTTGTTTCAAAGAGAGGTCACGTGTCGAGGCAACATTATGCGACTCGAGTTTTCACCGTACCTTAAGCGTCATGTGTTGTTTGGTGCCAAGCGTCACGCAGCGTCATGCGGAGACGGCGTCAATGCGGCAGCGTCATGCGCGTTGTCAGCTTACTGACTTTGAGCTTTCGTTATCTTCGACGCGCCCTTGGCGAGCTCCTTCAAACTTGATCTCCTTCAAAAAAACATTTGGACTATTTGACTCGCATTTTATATAACTTCAACGTCTCGTTCTCTTATTATAAGTTGTTCTATTTTTTATTTATATTGATAATATTATGCTAAGTGGTTAGTTAACAAACAATGATAAAAATCACAAATCCATGAAAAAAATATATATGTAGTCATCAAATACTATAAAATATTAAATATTAAATTGTTTGCTTTTTGAACAAAAAAACTCGAAAAATCTTATTATTTTTTGGATATCTACAATATGCAAATTACATATCACTTATGAAATATAAAAATAACTATTAAATATTCTATCCTATTTAATAAGATAAAATTACTATAACTATTACAGTAATGTTAAACATCAAATAATATCTGAATTGGTCTAATAAAATAAAACAACCATTTATAAAATATTTAGTTTTTAGTTGCAAGCAAATATTTGGAATGGTTGTTTTATACGGTTCCGTGCGTGTACCTACCAAATAATAGCCGATAAAGAAAAAAGATCTGTTGAGTGTGTATACAAAACTGTTCTTAGTTCCTCTGCGGTATTCTTTCCGAACAGTTACCTGTAGTGAACCACAGTTGTAAACTACAGAGAAATAGCACTTTACTTTGCGAGCGGGATCCACCAGTCATTCAATAAACACAGAGTTGAAAGGCGGAGAAGAACACAGAGAAACAAACGGAGAGAGCTAAATCGTTTATCTCGCGGCCAGCTCATAATTTCAGTGGGCCCCTTTGATCAAAAAAAAAAAAAAAAAATTTCAGTGGGCCCCATCTTTCTAAATCGTTTATCTCGATCGACCGAATCTGCTGCTTGTATTTGAGGCAAGCAGCACACTGCTTGTCTCGATCCGACCGCCAAAAATCGATCGACCGCCACGAACGGCTGTGATTTGATTCAGGGAATATGCTTTAGCCGTTAGATGAGTTTTTAACGGTCCAGATTGAAAAAAGCAGAAAACAAGGAAGGTTTTAACAAGCAGCAGATTTGGTTCTGTTTATCTCGGGGTCAGGCCTCCATCCAGATTTAATTGACGCCGCTTCTTCGTTTAAATCCCCTCCTCGGATCATTTCTCTTCTTCCCGTCTTCTCTCCTTTCGTCACCTCTCTCAGAATCTATCTCCACACTGACCACACAAACTGATCAAACATCCCACCCCTTCACGAATCAGAACAAAACTTCAGTTCGTCGAGCCACGATTTCGAGATCGATTGAGGTATTGTTTTTTACCCTCTAAACTACCATTTAAAAACTTTCTCAATCAAATAAACTACCATTTCGTCAAAATGGTGGTATATAATCTATGTGGCTAACCTGGTTATGTTACCCGTATTTCTTACACTGAAGCAAAATTCTATAGTTTGCTCAGAGCGAGCGGGAGATACATCATTTGAGCTGACAGTTTATTTCCTGAAATCAAAATCAGATCAATTACTAAATCGATTTAAAGAGAAGAATAGTTAGCGATCAAGGATGAGCTTTAGAGAGGAGAGTGGCAGCGATGACGGTCGCTCATCTTCTGATCTCAAGCGGCCATTCCTGCACACAGGAAGCTGGTACCGGATGGGTGGGACCGGCGGGGTTGGTGGGTCTGGCGCAATGGGGTCCCGGCAGTCGAGCCTAATGGACAAGATGATGATGATGTCATCGGCTGCAGTTATAAAAGACACGGCCATCTCAGCCTTTCTCTGTACAATGATTGTTGCGTTGGGACCTATCCAGTTCGGCTTCACTGGAGGGTACTCCTCCCCAACCCAGTCTGCCATCATTGCTGATCTTGGCCTCTCCATTTCAGAGGTAGTGTGAAGTTATCTATCTCTCTCCCTCTCTCTCACTTAATACCATCTCTTATTTTCAAATGAATCCAGTGAGTGAATGATGGTACTTTCTTTTTGGTAGTTCTCCATTTTCGGATCCCTATCTAATGTCGGTGCGATGGTTGGGGCAATAGCAAGTGGGCAAATATCTGAGTATATGGGACGAAAAGGGGTATGCCTCAAACTTCTATTGTGTTTCTATAGTGCTTTTTAAATTATTACTAACTTGATTCAATTCAATTTTGCCCTCAGTTTAATTCATTATTTTCCCTGGTTCTGTAGTCTTTGATGGTTGCATCCCTCCCTAACATTGTTGGCTGGCTTGCAATATCCTTCGCTAAGGTTGGTTGATATATATTTTGTTTTTTTTTGGACCTCATTATGTACTGAAGAGATATCTGTAACTAATGCAGATAGTTTTCGGTTGTTAGCATTAACACTTTAGTTTTATCTTAAACATTAATCCTTAGTGTCATGTATACAATTTTCTTAAACCATAAATTTTTGGTATTGTAATCAACTTTGACATTGCTTCTGATTTTGAACAGGACTCCTCCTTTTTGTATATGGGAAGGCTTTTGGAAGGATTCGGTGTAGGCGTAATCTCCTACACGGTTCGAAACTCGTTTTGTGATTTATGTCCTTTTGGGTTTTTCATACAGTTTGATTCATGTATTTTTTGTCCATATCCATACCAGGTTCCTGTTTACATAGCTGAAATTGCGCCACAGAACATGAGAGGGGCTCTTGGCGCTGTCAATCAGGTACTCGGCACTCACATTTCATTTTAGTTATTTTTGAGAGGGATTATTTACTTCTCTGGAGTTTCTTTTAGTATACCTTGCCAAAAGGATCTGCTTTAATAAAAGTTCCATTTATGCCTCCCTTGGCCTGATTTTCTTTCAAAAAGATATTTTATGAATACCCTTCATTGTCTGATTATTTCGCCTTAAATGAAGAAGAAAGGTTACTAGGTTTGGTATATTGGAAGAAGCAGAAAAAGGAAAGTAGGGATGATTCTCCTTATTTTTTTTATTTTTTTTTTGGGGGGGGGGGGGGGGGGGGTATGTTAGTTATTATTTTGCAGGGGCACAACTTCCTCTTTTTTTTGAAGAAGCTAAAATTTGCCTACTTAGAAAAGGGGCATACACGGCTTGTCATAATGAAATCTCTTTATCACCTTTCTTCACTAAGTCTTTTTTTTTTTCCTTCTTGGGTGCATAGTTGTCCGTAACAATTGGCATCTTACTTGCCTATTCACTGGGCATGGTTGTACCTTGGAGAGTGCTTGCTGTAATAGGTAAAAGAGCTGAACTAAACTTTATTACACCATTTAGATACCTTCCTCAATTTTATGTATTTATCAATTATTAATAGATTCAACTTTCTCTCTTATTTTAGGAATACTACCATGTACTATCCTCATTCCTGGCTTGTTCTTCATTCCTGAGTCTCCTAGGTGGCTGGTAAGAGTTATTCTATACTAAAACGGATATAGAAGTTTCATTTGGTTACTGTGGAGGAACACTGGATTTCTACTTGCCGCTGCAGAAAATTTGAAAGAAAAAAAAATCACTGGTTAATTTGACTTTTCAACAGTTGTTCATGTATCTGGATACACTGAAATTATAGTTTAATGATCAGTGTTATTGTGGTATATATTGCATCAAGTATGTTTTTGTCATCTTTTTTCCAGGCAAAAATGGGAAATTTTGAGGATGCTGAATTGTCACTGCAAGTTCTAAGGGGATTTGAAACAGATATAATTGCTGAAATGAGTGAAATCAAGGCAAGCCCTCGAGACTTCCCTATTAAGTAAATTAATCGATTGAATAACTTATGCCGACTATTGCGATTTCAGCTGTCATGTTACTGAATTGAACTGGATCTGCATATTACTCTAGTGACATCAATTAGCAGTTAACAGGACTTAAATTCTACATTGATTTGACGTGCATTAGACCTTTATTGAGCACAAGAAGTCAAACAAAAAAGAGGAAAAGTGAGTACTGAGATCAAATGGCCCCAAACTGAGACATAAACCCACGAAAGTCCTAGAAATAGGTCCAAGAAATGTAACCTAGGCTGAACAGTATTTGTAATATATTTTGTTCTGGACCCGGACAAAATCTGATAGTGTCAATTCTCGAAAGGTACTGTTAAATCAGTTTTCTCTTATTTTGGGATTTTTTTGGCATGCTAATCATCTGCTGTCGAAATACAATCTCATTGATTTAATATGAGTTATTTATCCAGAGAGCGGTGCAATCAGGAAGCAAAAGGACCACAATTCGCTTTGCCGAGCTAAAGCTGAAAAGATATCGCGTTCCTCTCATGGTTTAGTTGGATTCAATTTGCATAATTCATTATTCCTTTTTGTATTTTTGTACAAATATTAGAATGCCATCCATCTATTAGCTTATTGATTCATATTTTTTTGTGTAATTCATCAGTTGGGTATCGGGCTTCTCGTTCTTCAACAGCTAAGCGGCATCAATGCAGTCCTCTTCTATGCAAGCAGCATATTTAAAGCAGCTGGTTTGTTTATGCTTTGATCTAACTTTAGCCTTGTTCGGAATTTTTTACTCAGTAGCCGATAACAGAGGGAATTTACTCGCCTGAGATAACCTTAGCAGATTAAGGATTTTTATGGGTAATTAAGGATTAAGTATGTACCTGAGCAATAAAATGCTGGCAAGATGCCACTGTAAATGTGTTAGCGGAAGCAGTCTTGGTGAGTATTTATTAATGTCCGTCCATGCCTTAATTTTTTGCTTTAGAAATGCTTTTTCAATTTTTTTTTATCTTAAACAGGTTTGACAAATAGCAACCTAGCTACCTGTGGTCTTGGTGCTATTCAGGTATGACTTTGTTCTTGTCAAAGACACTGAGTTCCTTCATGCTTTCACCTTTCACAATTGGCTTGACAATCTTCCCAAGTTTTTAGAAACTAATCACTATTAAATTTACTAAACATCACTTGGGAGTTTAATTGGGTAAAAAGGGAGAGGGGACCTGTTGCACTAGGTTTTATGATTTTTTTGTTGAACATATAGGGGTACCCAAAGCCCCCAACATTTATAGTAAATGCCTTTTAACGGGATGAAAACTTTGTGCTCACGGAGTCTTGAACCCATTACCTCTTGAAAGTCATCCTAGATAGCTAACCACTAAACTACCAGGCCGTTTGCAAAAAGGAAGCACGCCTCTATGTGCTCAAGGAGGTTTTATTAGTTATAATGCATTTGCAATTAAGAGTGCTTTATCTCATTGCTCATTATAAACATCAAATGTAGGCTGCCTCTATTTTCTTATTAAAATATATGTACAATTATAGGTTGTTGCCACTGGAGTTACGACCTGGTTGCTTGACAAAGCTGGAAGAAGAATTCTTCTCATTGTAAGTTCCATGCCGTGCTTTGCTTCAATATTAATTTAAAATCGTAAAATAAGAACATACTTCTATCTTCAATTGATATTTCATTAATTTACGAACTTCTTGATATTCTTAATTTTAAGATTTCAACTGCTGGCATGTCGCTGAGTCTCCTACTCGTTGCTGCAGCATTTTTCCTGGAGGTGATATGTGTGAACTATTAGAACAACTCATTTTCAGACTAAGTGGAATATGTTTAACTTTTCTTTTAAAAACAGGGTACTTTTTCGGAAAGCTCTAGTCTTTACAATATTATGAGTATTCTTTCATTGGTTGGCCTTGTGGTAAGTTCAAACAAAAATTAGGATTTTAACTATTCTTCTTCTTATCTTAATGAAATTGTTAGTTGGCAATTCACCAACCAACCTACAGGAAGAAAAAAAAAACTGTTCTTCTTCTTGCTGTATATCAGTGACCATATGTCAAATGCTTCTTTTAGGCCTTTGTCATTTCATTTTCACTTGGATTGGGAGCTATTCCATGGATCATCATGTCTGAGGTACGTATTGGTTCTCATAAAACTGTTAATAAGCAATTGCACATTCTGTCAGTATAAGCACATCATAATAGTCAGTATTTGGAATGATTATTGGCATTTTCTGATTCTGCTTAAACCCCAACAGATCTCGTCTGGCTTACGAGTTTCAACATCCTTAACCAGTTAGTTCGAAGAAGATGAATTTTAAACCAGCCTTATATAACCAACGCAAGCAAAATAAGCAAATAGATAAGTGGGTCGGTAAATTTGAAATATGTTAAAGACCAAGTTGGATCAAGGTGTTTGAAGCCACAAAAGGCATAATTTTATCTTGGACTATGAATATCCAAGTGGTGAAATTGTTTTATAGATTCTACCGGTGAACATTAAGAGTCTTGCTGGCAGCGTTG
>CAXKVX010002296.1:0-46303 GCA_964058865.1 Eleocharis quinqueflora
AATTGCTGAAGAGGTCAGAAGAAAGCTATCCCTGGTACCAGTCTGACAGCCATGGGACATAATTAACCCAACAACAGCGAACCAGTGCTCCAATTCATCCAATCGAAGTTGCAAATAGAAGTGAAAAAGGTAAATTTTCCTCTTGTGAAAGGGAAGATTTACAAGTTGTTATGTATTTTAGTAAAATCCAGCTCAATTTACAGGCATAGGAAGTTCTGACATCTAACAATTCAAACAATATGCCACACAGAAGAAATGGTATACAATGTTAGTGTCAAAAACAGTAGTTAGAAGGAATTTACGTATATGAATACCTCTGCTATTCAACCAATATACTTTAATAAGAAAAACAAAATCGAATCAATGACACAACCATGGAGCATATCAATCAAACTTTTGCCATTCACATATAACACATTTAGAATAACCGACAACTGCATCGTTTAACTCGGACCCCATACGACAAGCATCAGCACCTTCTCCATGCGCTCAGTTACCGGGTCCGAGTTCTTCCCTGCCTCTCCTGCTCTCTGCATCATTTTTTGCTCATGCAACTCTGGCAATTTTGATTTTGGTGCAACTGCTGCCTGATTCAACGAAAATATGCTATGTACAGATTCCATGACAGGTCTCTCCTTATTTGCATCCTTTGTACGCATCTTCGCGTCGGCATTTGTCTTCTGCACCGTATGGAATGCCGACTCGGTGATGCACTGCCGCCCGTTGCACATGATTTCCTCACTTCAACTGGAACCCGATTGATATATGATTGATTAATTGCTTTCCTTATTATTTCTGGGATCTATTCTTCTCAATTTTCTTTCTTCTTCTTCTTGAGGTGAGGATTATATATGGAGCTAGCGTGGTGTGTTGAAGTTTAACGAGGAAGCATGATTAGAGAATAAACAGGGAAGCGTTGAAACCGTGCAAATCACGGTAGTTTTGATTTGTGGAAGGTGCTGTGTGACGAGTTCAATACAAGCTATGTTAGAGAAGTTATTATATCACAATAAAATTGTTTAATAAAAAGTAAAATCATATTATCGATCAAATTCAGAAAATTTCAGGTAAAGAAATAGGCAGAGTTTTGGTAAAACCCACCTCTTTAATTTCAGATGTAACTTTTCCAATTACAATTTGTGAAACTGTCATCTGGCGAACCAACTTGTTACACACAACTCCATATATAACTAGACACAGAATATCACAATTGATCGGTGGAATTTTATGCATGGTTTACAAGGTTTTAAAACCCAGAAAATTAAATCAGTGGTAACAGACACTGGTTTTAGATTGGAGATCCATAGTTTGAGGCTGGCTTTGAAGTTAGTGTTGCTAACAGAAGCCAGCTATTTTAAATAGTTTTTTATTTTATTGAGAAGAAGTGCATGCAGCTGTTTTAAATACATACAATAGATATTCATGTAATCGTGTTTAGCACACTATAAGTGTGCCAAGTAATTAGTGTTCCTGTTTTTAGATATGATGAAAAAGAATGTAGAAAGATAATTTTAATGGATGTACTTGTGTGTATACAAAGTTGATCTTTTTTTAGATGGAACTTTAACAAACGTTTCTATTTTTTCTTTTCTGATAGTTAAAATAGTGAATATCCATGATATGATTTTTATAGTAAACATGAGAAGTCGTATGTAAACCTTCATAAAAAAATAAAAAAATGTAATTTGCACTCTGTAATTGGATATTAGTTAGGGTTTATACCATATATTTACAACGGAAAAAGAAATTCTAAGACTCATGTTTATGAGTATTTAGAAATTTTGGGTATAAAATAAGACAATTAAGAAACAATATTTCTTCTATCATAAGATTATTTTGTTTCTTTACAAATATCTCAAAAACTAAGTGCCAAGCACTCCTTCAAAAAAAGTATCCTCAAAATTATTTTATTTTATTAAGATGTTACATTCTCTTCATTTCATATACAACCCATCTAATAAGTTATAAAATTTTAATCACTTAAAAGTAAAACAATTAATAAATTCTAATTACGCAATTCTATCTACTTTTTATGTCCTTGTCCGTTCTGGGCTCAAAATTAAAAACTTGTGGGCTAACACGGATAGCAACTTCTCACCTAAATAATTCTCTTTTTTTTCATTGGATGCAAGCAGATGTGTGATCTCTTTCAGATTTGAAATCAATATTAGTTGAAAGAATTCAAAAGGAAGTTGAATCCAAATTGAACAAATTAAATTTATCTCGAATCATCTAATAAGATTCATAATATTTCAAAACTGATGTCACGAATATTTCTCTAGATTCCGGTTATTTAAATTCATGATACTATCTTTGAAATTATAGGGACTAATTTCCTCCAAATTATTTGTGAAAAAACTACTAATCACCTCAGACTAAAATTATCATGTAAAAGTTACAAGTATGTGCAATTAAATGAAATGTGATGGGTCTAACTGACAAAATTATTTTATGCAATTATCATTTTTTTTTGCTGATAGATAGCCCATAGGTTACTATATTTCTTTTAATTAATACAATAGGCAAATTTTGAAAATTGCAGTAGTGAGTAAAGCAAGGTTGTTTCTAGTGGAATTTTTGTTGTCAATTGGAAGCATTATAAAAAGGCAACGCTTTTGACTATCAAGCTAGAGAAGCAGATTCTCTGCCGCGCAATAACAGACGTTCAAGATTCTCTGCGCTGTAGACTACAAACGGCTCAGATTTGATTCAGGAGGATCTGATATTATAAAATTTAGCTTGCACGAATCTCGATGCAAACCAACGACTGAGATTTACCGCGCATCACGCATAGTGTTTTGTGCTGCGTGGTACACGAATCTCGATGCAAACCAACGACTGAGATTTACCGCGCGGCACGCACAGTGTTTTGTATGCGCGGTAGAAGATCTCATTCCATCAAGCTAGCTGCGATTATGACGTGATTTGTTCTGTAGTTCATTTATTTTTTTCATTTTATTTATTTCTATTTCGTATAAACAAGCAAACTCAGCACTCAGAGTCTCAGACTAGTGAAGGAATCTATGGCTCTGGAATCTGCGATAAACGACAGTAACATTTTTACAGAAAAGCTACGCGTTTGCGACTCATGGTTTACATTCGACAGTGCCGCCACAGGAAGGTGGATCATTGAATTTCTTTCTTTAAAGATGTGAAATATGAGCAGAGAGATTTTAGTATTACCACACTCTATGAAAGAAAATTTAATAATAAATAGTGGCCATCTTATTATTAAACAAAAGAGTAAATATAATATTCTCTTTTACACGCTTTTCTTATGTGTCTTTTAATTAGAAGACAAAAATAATTAATATTTTGTTTTGTCCGTAATGCTCGCTTGATTCGTTCTTCTCCATGTCTTTATATTTAAGATTAAAATCTTTATATTTAAATTTTCAATAAAACTACTGCAAATTTTATAATATAAAGACTTGCAACATAATTGGTGTAAAAATTACAAGTCTTTATATTAGAATAATAAAATTAATATATTGTTGCTTGCAAATCTTTATATAAAAATAAAGACTTGGGAGCGACATGGCAGATAGAACAATTTTGTTGCAAATTTAAATATAAAGACTTTAGATCTAAATATAAAAACATACATAGGAGCGGACAAGAACTGGAGCGGACATAGCAGAGCATTAATTTTTTTTGTCTTCTAGTGAAGGGCATGTAAGGGGGGCAGTTAAGGAGACTGTTAGCATCACCCTTTACAATATTAAATTTGAATTCGAATTTAAATTTAAAACTAGTTTTTAAATTTTTATGAAAAAAATGATTAATAAGGACAATAAAATTGGTTAAGTAAATTTGAAGTTAAAAGACCAAAATTAACAAAATTGGTTAAGTGAATTTGGATTTAAATATTATGTTCATGGCCATGGGTGGAATTAGTATAGCAAGTTGGATCTAGAATTTGAGTTCTAATTGAGTTTCTAATTGACACCATAATTGAGTCTTTAGCTTTGATGCTTACAAAGATCTCTACTATGCAACTGGCTAATGAGAGACAAAAAAATTATAAATCACCGTTGAAAAAAATGATAGTGATTCGAATACTTGCTTCCTAGATAACATGATTTAAGTTAGAAAAACAATGATTTATATCTAAGAATTATACACTACACATGCCGCATATATAGAAGTTTGAAACAAGAGCAAGCATTTTTTTATTTTTGGATTGTTGAAAAATATTTTAAAATATCGATATCTAATTTTTCAAACAATATTTAGTTCCTAAACTAATATTTGCATCGAATTGACTATTGAATTATAAAAAAAGATAAATTTAATTTTTTTAAGCAAAAAACAAATTTGACCTAGAAACTTTACCTCAGGAACTTATAGTTTAAAGTTTAAACCTTTTCTTCATATAAGATTGTGGGTTTTAAAATTAATTTGAACATGGCATATCGTGAAGAAATTTAAAATTAAATGACTCGAGTTCTATATTAATCCAAGAAACTATTGCCATCAAATACTTAATAAGTACATTAAAATTTTATCCAATAAATTATATATGTATTTATTTATTTGCTGCAAATTTTATAGCGACATGGTAGCCGTTTTACCTCTTTAACAATAGAGACACTTTTTGTAAATTTTTTGTGAGATATCGTAAAATTATTAAAAAAATAAGAAAACCCTAATTTGATGATGAATTTGTTAATTTTATTTTCTATTATTTTATTCAAATATATCTGTCTTTAAGAAAGAACACCAGTTAGATCTAGTATTTTATTTCTTCAAATTAAATACTTATTCCAAGATTCGAACTTGTGTTAGTAACTAAACTTATTATCATGCATAACGCAAACAATATTGATAAATTTAGTTAAAATATTCAATCATCAATTTAAAATTATTTAAATTTGTCAATTTCTTATTATTTAGAAGAAGAATTATGAGGGTTCCAATGTCAGAAGTTCTTCGTGCCAAAAAATGACACCATTCAAATGTTTCTTTTTTTGAGAAAAATAAGAGTCAAGCCTTTATTAAAAAAGAAGTTTAACAACAGAACAATATTTTTTTATGATCTCACAAGGTGTGAGAAGAAGGCAGAATAAAATTAAAGACAAAAACGGAGAAAACATTAAAAAAAAATAAAGATTAAAGAGAAAAAATTGTTAGGATTGAGACGTCAATTCTGATAAATAAAGTTTAGACTACATGTTATATGATTACTATATGTCACATATGCAATCTAATATTACGAGAAGTAATATATAGATATGTCAGATAATGTGATTAATTGATATACAATAACATTATACGTATTTCACTAAGATTTTAGGCACAAATTCATACATAATTTAAGTAAATTAATTATAATTATTGATACACCGATTATGATTAATTAAGCTATATTTGGTGTTAATGTAAAGTCAGAAATATTGTTTGGAATAAATCCAACTCAAGTTGGATCAAATCCCAAGCAAAACAGTCCAAACGCAAGTCTATTGCGACCGCAAGAAGATTCTTTGCCGCCGCAATGGATAGAGAAGATTTAGCAGTTAATCTTCTGAATTTTCAGAAGAATGATTGCAGTCGCAATGAGTGTCAAGTTTGGAAGCCAAGTCAATTGCGGCTGCAATGAGATCCATTGCGATCGCAAGAGACTTATTACAAGACAGATTTTGACTGCCTAGATTTGTCGTTATATTTTTGGTTGAATATTTTAGGTTTGATAATTACATAAGTAAATAAGAGGATTTGGAAAATAAGAGGAAATAATATAATTTCATATATTCTACGAATATTTGATAATTAATTTTGTATCTTTTCAAAATATGTTAATACCTCAATAAATAGCGCTGGGTCTCCATACTCCCGGTTATCGACAAGATGATGAAAACTAACTTTGGGCCTTGATGAAAATACTTATCTCTACGTAGAAGATTGTGGGTTTAAAAATCTGAACATGACATATCGTGAGGAATTTAAATTTAAATGACTCGAGTTCTATATTAATCTAAGAAACTATTGCCATCTAATATTTCTAAGTAGATTAAATTTTTATACAATAAATTATATATGTATTTATTTAATTAATTATTTTCTCCAAATTTTGTAGTGACATACTGACATGGTAGCTGCTTTACCTCTTTAACAATAGACTCTTTTTGTAATTTTTTTGGTGAGATATCGTAAAACTATTAAATAAATAAGAAAATCCTAATTTGATGCTGCATTTGTTAATTTTCTTTTCTATTATTTTATTCAAATAGATCTTTCATTAATAAAAAACACCAGCTAGATCTAATATTTTATTTCTTCCAAATACTTGTTCCAAGATTCGAACTTGTGTTAGTAACAAAATTTATTATTGTTGCACTTAGCAATTTTTTTAGTTTGACAATTTGCAAACAAATGCAATCTAACAGGTATTTGTTGAGATAATGTGTGTAACTACACAACATGTGCAAGCCAGAACAATGCATGGTAAGACGATGCGTTATTGAAGTATCTTGGAGTCTTGGAGAACTAGGACTTGATCCTTGAAAGCATATGATAAATTATTCTATTTCTAGATTTTTTATTTCTAGATATATCAATTTTGGAATCAAGTCGAAAGAAGTCAAAATAGTGCATATCAATGCATATCGATTGAAGGACTAAGTACAGAAATAAGAAAGGATCGTCACAGGTCAATGGCAATATCGATGCATTGATTTCATATTGATTGGCCTATCGATATACCGATATATCATATTGATATTCCTGCTTAGCAGACTCCATTTGGCTATGTCATAAGAGAATTTTCTGAGAGGTTCGTCACAGTTAATCGATATATCGATATCATATCGATTGAAGGATCAATATGTTGATATATCATACCGATATATCGATATAGGCATAAACAAACTTTCTCTGCTCCGTACAACTATTTAAGGAACTGATCTATTTCTCCTCTCACGAAGAAAACTAACTAGACTCATTCTTACAATCTGAGAAAGATCAAAGCTTTCTTCGAGCTTCCCAACTATAATCTAATCATCTATTCGAGAAACTTTTTGAGAGATAGTTTTGATTTGAGCGATTGAATTTCAAGTGTCGAGAACTTGTGGAGAGATAGTGACATGCTCATTCTTCTTTTTTATTCCTTCTTGGATCTTTGTTTGATCTATTTTGAATCCGTGTTTTGATCTCTTAATTTGATAGTGATTCAAGTTGCTCATTTATTTTGTAAGGAAACTTGAATCCTACCTTATAGGACTTTGTGATAGTGATTGTTGGATTAAATTCATCTCTTGTTTGACAATTTGCAAAACAAATCAATACTAACCTTGCACATGAGTTTTGGTGAAGTTGTAGGTTAACACGGGTACAACAAGGTGTTGCACATGCTCAAACAATGCTCAAACATGCTCAAAACAAGTCAAGACATGCTTAAGGTATTAAGGAATGACTTCACAGTGCTCCACAAAGCACAGCATTACCATGACACTTTCCAACCCGTCACAACGGGTCAGCAACCCGTCATAACGGGTGCCCAACCCGTCACAATAGGCCAGAAGAAGAGAGGGAATGCAGAACCAAGCTTTTCACAAAGAGCAGTGTTGCAGTAACGCTTCACCAAGGCGTTACAATGCCTTCCAAGCCGTTATAACGGGTTCCCAACCCGTTGTAACGGGTTCCTGCTCAGATTGGCCCATAAGACAGTTACAAAAGCACAAAACAGCAAAGATGGAAGATGTCCAACCCGTTATAACGGGTCAGCCAAGGCATTACAGCCTTTCTGTAATGCTACAGTTATTTTGGAAGGGATCAAGACTCCAAGAAGTGCCCAACTTATATATATGATGCAGAGACGAACCAGAAGGGTATTAAACACCCCACAGGCTTACAAGCATCAAATTGAGCACAACAAAGAGCCAAATAGCCTTCTTATTCAGCTACCTAAACTTGAGAACATTAGGGTAGCAACCATATTTAATTGTCAATCCGAGAACTTTTCTTTAGTTAGATATTAGTCTTTGGTGCACTACATTTGTGTTGTCAAGTAGTGCATCCCCTGTCCTAAATTGTTTTGTCAATCGAATCGTTAACCGTGTAGAGTGGTGTAGCCTCTTGCATTAGTCTAGGAGTTGAAGATTGATTTGCTTCTTTAAAAGAAATTAAAGATCGATTCCGCAACTTGTTAAGAACACTTTGTTTGTTAGTGAAATCGGTCTTGGAAGAAAGATTTGGTTTCGAGAGTCCCATTGACGTAGACCTAGTGTTTAAGGTCTAAAATGACACAATTAAAATTTGTGAAAAAACCTCCGGTCTTTGGTGTAGGTTGCAAGAACTTTTCATTTTGAAAAAAATGTATGATAAACTACCTAAGTTTACTTGAACTCTTCGATTCCAAAAATTTCTTATAATAACTCAAATGCATTAATGAAAAATTGACATGTTCTTTCATTTATTTTAGTAATAACTTTTTTTACTACATGTGTTTCATCTTCGACAAGTTACATACAATTCATTGATTGAGACTGTAATATTTTCGCAAAATTGTTTATTCATAACTGACTTTTGAAGTTAAGTAACAGACTAACAGTTAAGATATAGAGAGACATGATTAAGGTGTGACATGGATATATATTATATGGCGAATTAATTTGTTCAATTTGATTCTATTCATTTTTTATATGGGATATAACTACCGTGCAAGTATATTTTGTAGTGAAGATTGGTATGGATTGCAAATCTTCAAGATAAATTTTCTTGATTAAATCTTTATTTACTCTGTGCTGAATTAATATACATACATAATCATGATTCAGGGTTAATGAAGAAATCATCGAAGGATGAAAAATATTCTATAGACAAGATAACATGTCTTTATTGATATTTGTAGCACATACTAGATGACATTAATTTTGTTTGTTTCATAAATCAAGAAAAAATATACAATAACTACATAACTACAATCTTAGTCAAACTTATGTGAACATGTTGTGTATTGTGAAATTATGCATCGATTTAATACAACGAAGAGTTTTTTTTTCAAAATATAAAAAAAAACAAGACGCAACTATGCCGCAATATATGCATTTCCTAGTGAATATAAAATATGAGCACATTCTTTCAAAATATAAATACATGAATATGAAATATTAATATCTGCTATTAAAATATATAAAAGATAAACAAATGCTATTAAAATATAAGTACATGGATGTATAACATAAACACTTGCTACAAAAAAAAATTAAATATATGATATAAAAATATAAACACATTACACGTGGTGTAAATACAATCATTTCCTTAAAAAATACTTGCTATTAATGTGAAGCATGTGTGTAGGGTAACTTGCGTTCATAAAAATGCAAAATATTTACTCATTTTATTTTTTGCTAGTACCAATTCTTTGATGTTTTTTAACATAGCTATCGAGACGAAGTCGGACAACAAAATCTGAATTTTATTAGCAGATCTTTAGAGATGGATTTAGGATTTTATTCAGAATGATTCAAAATTTAAAAAAAAATTAGAATGATTCAAAATGATATATTTAAAAAATCAAAATGTAAGCATATTTTTTAGAATTTGTTTTCAATTGTATAGTAAATTTTTAAAATTTGTTTTTCATAGTGAGTTAGCTGATCAATCCTTACTCTCAGTGACTCCGTTACTGCAGACCCCCAATTTACAAAATTATTGCCATGAAATATTTATGAGTACATTAAAATTTTGTACAAAAAATATATATTATTTATTGATTTGCAGAGTGACCAGCAGGATGAATAAAATGCTCCAATTGGGTCTGTTCAGTTCAATAGAGTTATGTCTAGCTACATAATTGGTTGCTTAATTTGTCATGTTTTAATTTACAATAAAATTGTTTTAGAACATCATAATTGTAATAAATACTTCAAATGTACTTGAGAGACAATCGACTAGTTTGTCAGACTGGAGTGTAGGTCCAGATGGAACAAGATGGTTAGATGGAGCAACAAAAACTATATTTCAATAATTAGTTTATAATTATTTCTAATTAATATTATAGTTTTTTTTTTATTTATGGTCGGTATGCTTACGACATAGTTCATGAACAAATTTGAAAATAAACTTCAAAAAACACTTTAAAAATAAGTTCTAACGACACTAGAATCTCAGACTTCCTTATGAAAGCATTGCGCCTTACAACTACAATCGATAAGACTTGTCAATTAACATTTATAGTTTAATTGTCTCTGAGAAGAAATACTGACATGGGTAATGTTTTTTTTTGGAAAAAAAATATTATAGTTTTGGCAAAAAAAAATAGGTACATTCTTCACCTAATATACGGATACTTTCTTCAATATATATCATTCAATTTATCAAGATTGAATTAAAAATTATTTTCTGTCTTAATTTAGCAAAAAAATTTACATCAATTTTGATAATTAAATGAAATGAGATTGAATGAATTACTCAGTTTATCCCATAAATGATATACCTATATAAGATTGTCAATGATTGTTCGTTTGATTGTTTTTTTGTTTCGTTTTGTGACAAATGAAACAACTAAATCAAAGAAATTCTTTTGTTTAAAATAACGAAACAGTTAACGAAAATATATTATTTCGTGATCGTTTGTTTCGTAATTTCGTTTGTGATTGTGTATTGTCGAAATTGTTTTGATTACAGAGGAAATGAGCTATTCTGAGAGAATGTGGTGATAGATTAGATGAAGAATTGCTCGAACGAGAAAATGAACGATTTGATTCATGTGTATGGTTAGAATCGTTCATCACCGATTCATGGTTTACTTTAGTGCGAGGAGAGATGAGATGGTTGAAGAGCGAAGAGAAGGAGTTCGATCGTTTTGATTCGTTCCAATCGTTTCGATCGTTTTCTTTCATGATTCAGTTAACGAAACAAATTTTTTTAATCATTCATTAAACAAAATGACTAACGAAACTATCTTTTTTTCGTGATCGTTTCGCACGTTTAACTGGTATGTACTCATAGTTTAATAAATTTATTTTTGGAATCATTTTGGACGGAGGGATCTGAGTATCTTGACAATGGTCTCTTTGGCATTGATTCTAGGGAAGTTGTTCTTCTACCGCGCAGCAGTTACGGACGGCCCGTATTTCATTCAAAGGGGTCAGATATTATAAAATTTAGCTTGCACGAATCTCGATGTAAATCAAATGTTAAAATTTGTTGCGCAGCACGTACAGTATTTTTACCGTGCGTTAGAAGATCTTATTCCTTGTTTCTAATGCGACAAATTAGCTGAACTTTAGCATGAACGCCACGTGACCCTGTACTGCTCTTTCTATTTCTTTTTAGTTTTTCTAAGAAATAACGAGGTAAGGAGAAAGCTTTGGTTACAAAAAATCAAGTAGACCACTTACCTGCTTTGTAATTTAAAAAAAAAAACCCTTGACCGTTGACCGTTGTCCGTTGTGCTTTCATTTTTTTTCCTTTTTTTTATTGAATTTTTATTTTATTGCCTACAGATACTCGGACACTTTGGTCTCGTAACCCTCTTTAATAAGAAATTAAACACTCCATCCTCCAACTTAATTTAACAAATTTCGACATTTAATATTTCCAATTTTCCCTCAATTTCATTTTTCTTTTCCTTTCTTGGCACAAAACTTTTGTTTCCTATATATTGCTCCTGAACTATGCTATTTGTTTTTGTTATTCTCTCTTTTTCTTTTTTCTTCTCGGGACGGATTTAGAATTTCCGACAGAGAAAAACAATATATAAATTTTTTTCAGGAAATGACAAAATGAGATACATTTAAAAAAAATTAAATTATAAACATATTTTTCAAAATAATTGACGAATTGTATAAATATACAAATATATTTTGCAAAAAAAATTCCTTGGAGGCGACTCTCCCTGGCCCTTACTAGCTCCGTCTGTGCCTCTTCTACGATGTTTAGTTTGAAAAAACGAACATGGATAGGGTGTGAAATTCCCTTATTTACCAATAATTTGGAAGATTCAACTATAAAATTATGACAGCTAAAGCGATTAACATGGATAGATAAAAATGAAAAATCTTTATGTAGTAATCGGAAATTTATTTGTACAAGAATATAGCTCTCTAGATGTTCCTCAATTTTACGCAATTAATATGTACTTTTTTGTAACTTGTATCATATGATATTATTTTAATACTTCTAAGTTCTAACGATAATATATAGCATTGCATCTTGTCATCATCTATCATGTATTCATGTGTATTACTCAAGGTTTAATCAATCTTTGCTGCTCATTTTTTTTATTTACTTTCATTGGACAACATTTGGAATATCTAACTAACAAAAAAAAATGTGGACTGAAAATTGTTGGAAATACATATCGAAACGTTCGAATATATCTAGGATAAGCTCGTGTATTCTAACAAATAGGCCACAATGATGGTTTATTAATGTGGGGATGTAATTTTTTTCTAGATATTTGTGAAGAAAGTGTTGTGCTTTTACATTATTTTTAGAAATAAAAGAATGGTATTGGTCTTTATTTTGGAAAGGGTGATTCTGGTGTAAGACCGCAAAAGAATCAAATTCGAATGAATTAGTTTGTGTTTGTGTTTGAGTTTGATTTGAAATAAAACAACATTTGAACAAATTGTGTGAAGTTTTAGTTTGATTTGATATTAATCCGAATAGAATATAAACGAATTACAAACTACAAATTTATCTTGTTGTCCGACCGTAAAGTAGTAAAAGGAGATGACAAAGAAAATAAGTATTATGTGATAGAAAATAATACTCTTAACAATCATTATGTATTTTATTAATAAATTAAAGCTAAAAAAATCAATACGTAATTCATATAAGATAACAAATCATAAGTTAAAAGAACTCACAGTTTTGAAGATCAGAAATCGTTAAGCAGAAGCGTAAGTTCGCCCTTTAAAGCAGAAGTAGTTAAGCGAAAACGTTAGTATTGATTTTCAAAAAAAATTCTCAGACATGATAATGATCTCTTTGACGTTTTCTTTCACTCTAATTTGATTTTTCTTTATTTCTCTTTATTCTCTCTAATAACTTAATTTCATTTTTTTTTACATTTCTTAACTGTGTGTATCAGACACACATATGCAAATTGGAGAGAGAATCGGAAAGAAAGAAACAAGACACCTTTTTTTATAACTGATTTATCCATAGTTGTCTCTGTACAATGAATTAGAATGCAGCTCTTTAAATAATTAAAGGATAGGCGCATCTGTTCAGAGGTTAATCTCCCCTTTATTTTTAATTAATTAAATTAATCACCTTATTCATAATGGATATAAAAAATAATGTCTAACATAGAAATACATAATGAGTATTTATATAAATTATGAGGCAACCTTTGGGATCAAATACAATGAATCTGATCCGTCCGAATTGTCCATCGAAATTCGGACGAACCCTTTAGTAAATATACAAATGAACATGATCCATATTAATCACATAGGTCATTCAATGAATATTTATTTATACATTGTATTTAAATATTCTAAGATTATCTATAGAAGAGAGTGAATAGGATGATGCTGGCAATAGAGAGAGTGAGTGTGAACCAACTAGAGATGATCTGAATGAAGATAAATGGACCAACTATCTCTTATTGAAATGAATGTGAAGTAGATAATATAGTTGACAAAATGAAAGAAAAATAACAATAAGATTTGAACTATATAATTCGTGAACAACATTAGAATGAACTGTGTCAAATTTGAGTTTGATTTGATACTGATACTGGTACGAACTAACTCATAGCATTTCCATAAAAGACAATACAACCCACCTTACTTTAACCAAATTTTTGTTTTTTTATTAATGCATTAATTCATATTAAACTATTTTTATATGTAGTATTTTCATGAACCCAAAATACCCTTATTTAATGAAATAATAAGAAAAATGGAAATTCACTAAATCTCTTGCGATGTGATTACAACTGTTAAATGAATTGTAAAATTGGATGTATAAAATTTGTACACTAGAATTATTCTTTTGGAAATATGAAATTTGTGTGTTTCTTTCAACTTTTAGTTGGTTAATTACTAACTTGTATTTTCCAAATTCGTGTTTTGTTAATGTTCTTTTCCAGTTATTGCAGAGTTTGATGATATAAATTTCACAACTACGCCTTAGATTAAAAACTAACTTGATTTAAATTAGTATGTTGGTTGAAATCTTACGAGTTAAAATAAAAAACGAGTTAGTTGAAAAATTAGGAAAAAAAATATAATATTGGATATCCATTCTATTAGTCGCTATCACTATATAATAAGTTTGGAAAAAAAATTATCTTCAACACGAATAGTAACGTAGTTTTGCCATAATCGATTTATTATAAAACCTTTTAATCCTAATTTACCTTGATAATTAATTCATTTTAATAATTAATTCACCTTAATGATGCTGGTATGTCATAACACCTTTTAAGTCTAGTTTATCATAATGGCATCTTCCTATTTCTCTCTCCATCTCAATATTTACGATGTACAAATATGTGTTTATCAATTATATAGTGAAGCGGATATGAAATAATTATTATCATGCATATTCAATAAGTTTATGAATTTTTTTATATCCATATAATCAGGAGCGGAGCCAATGCAGCTGAGTAGGGGGAGCCGCCCCTTAGAATTTTTTTTTGGAAAATATACTGTGTAGTTTTGTACAATTTGGCAAATTTTTGTAAAAAAATATGTTTATAATTTGAAAATGTCTCATTTCGTCCATCTGAAAAAATTATAGCTCTTATTTTTTTCTGACGAAAATAATGAATGTGCTATTGCATATACCTTTATCGTTGTACGGCAAGTTAATAAATAAATAAATAAAAACTCTTAGTCACATCCATCGTACAAAATAAAATATGAATAATACAACATTAAATAATTACAAACTTCATCTAGATTTCAACTTTAATGCGGTGAATAAAAAATAAGTTTAAAATAAACTAGAACATTTAGTTTGAATGAGTAGTATTTATATGTATATAACAATAATATATGAGCATGACTAAAATAATATGCATAGTACACCACATAACGTACTATGGAGTCATTTGTATTTAATTTGATCATTAAATTGATATTTAAGTTGCTCAATAAATTCTTCACATCAAAATCTTGTAGGAAATAAAATTTCGTGATTTTTAGAGCTTTCTTGCTATTTTTAAATATTTTTAAAACAGCCCAGAAATGACACTTTTGTAGTATTAAATCTGAACTGTTTTTAAAAAATATTTAAAAAATAGCAAGAAAGTTCTAAAAATCACGAAATTTGTTTTCCTACAATATTTTCATATGAAAAATTTATTGAGCAACTTAAATCTCAATTTAATGACATATATCTATATGCATAGTACGTTATGTGGTGATGCATATTATTTTAGTCATGCTCACAATATAATTAAGTAATGGATGCTAACGATTTTATTTAATAAAACTAAATCATCAGCGCTCTATGTGCCAAGTGTCAGGTGAACTGAATTCCTGAACCACTACTCTCCCACGGTTTTGTTCGCCTGTTTACTAAAAAATTAATGCTTTCCACTTTCGGAAACAGATCTGGTGCTGCGTGAGATGATGTAGCGCAGCATCTTGATCGTTCGATTTTCATTGATTGCATCAAGATTCGTGTTAAAGTATAAAGACCTTTTGATTTTCATTGGTAACGGTCAATTCGAAAATTGACGATCGATCTGAACCGTCCATCTGCTATAGCGCGCTACAGCAGATTGAGATCCTCCACTTTCAGCCTCCTCATTTCATTTCTCGCCATGTATAAATTCCCGCCCCATCTCTCTTTCTGTTCTCCCCAAAAAATCTCAGTAAAACAACAGAGAACACTTGTAAGCAATCTACCATATGAGCAGTGGTGCCACAACAAGGAACGCATCAATGCTAGTCGCAGCGAGCATCGGAGCAGTGGAGGCGCTCAAGGATCAGGCGGGGCTTTGCCGATGGAACTATGCCATGCGCTCCCTCTATCGTCTTGCCTCCAATGGAGCTGGTTCTCTATCTGTGAAGAAGGATCATGCCATGGCTGTTGTTTCTTCCGATTCTGCTCTTGGTAGAGAGAGGGAAGGTGGTGGTGCCATTGGTGGCTGCAATGGCAGGGGAAGGAAGTCGGAGGAGAAGCTGGAGAAGGTTTATCACCTCATCTGCTGGGGACCTAATTAATTAATTAACAAAATTTGTTAGCAAAATTACTTAGTATTGACTTGATCTCTTTATATTTTGTTCTTAGATTTTGTTATATTATGTTGTATGCTATTTTGGTGCAAAACAAAAAATATTTACCTTTTTTAATAATAACAAAATAAAAATTAGATGAACAACTCGACAACACAAAATTATACAACTAGAAAATTCGAAGTAATATAATCAAGTGTCCATAAATTCGCAAATATTATTTGCGAATCGATATGTTGCGTCGACAACGTCTGCGGTTTTCTTAAAAATTGAACAAAAAAATCATTTTGGCATCACTTTTAGTAAGATTAATTTTCATTACCAAATTTGATAAACGAAAGAATGAAATTATTTGCATTATCTTTAACAACTTTTGTTCTATGAAGTGGTGGGTTTGGTACAAGTTAACGTGCATTGATTCCCTAGTCTGCTTAAACTCAATTAAAACTGAGAGCGATTGTTTTCTGTAAAATGCGAGTTCTCTATTTTTTCAATTGAAAAAAATATATAACTCTATTATTGAAAGACTGATGGATCACAATAGACGGATCGGATCAATCAAATTAAGATTAGAAGCCCTTCTAACTAATTTAAATCATTCGTCTCAATTTAACGATCCAAATTTTAGTAGTGGAATTCTACCTTGAAAAAAAGGTGATACCAATCCAGTGAAATAGTATGCTTTATTCTTTGAGCAAAAGTGAAAGGTTTTATTTGATTACTTATTATTAATTGCTTAGAATGGTAAATTCTTCGTGAAAATTTAGTTATATGCCACTAGATAACAATTCAATTGGGAGAATGCCACTCAATATTTCAAAATTAGATATATATCATTGAATTTAAAAGGAGTTTATAATTATGCCATTAATGACCTTTTAACAGATTTTAAAAACTAATTATTTACATAATTCTGAAAATACCCTCAACCAAAACAGATACAAACCTGGGGAGTCAATCGCTGAACCAACCCTATCGACTCCCCATTGTCGCTCAGAATAGAAATTCAAGAACTCGAACCCTAGCCACCCCATACCTCGTCCTCTGCCCCATACCCTCAATCGATGGCCAACACTTCGTATCTAAAACTCTAGTTTCATTTTAGTTGTAACAATGCATTCTTTCTTTTCAAGCGAGGTTTTGCCGTACAAAAAATTGCCGCTAGTCAATTGTCCACATTGCGGGATTGCCTTGAGAAAGCGCCTGAGCAATACTAAAACAAACCCACAGAGGTGGTTCTACGTGTGTGACGACTATCAGGTATGATTAACTGTCTGTGTGCTGGTAAGTTAGCTGGTCTCGTGCTGGTACATAATTTTGTGCATATTGCAATATTCCACTGGTACAACTAAAGTGGACCGTTAACTGGTAACTGATAACATTCTAAGTGGTAACTGGTAACCAAATAGAAAATCCACAGGTGCTGGTATGTTCTACTGCAACAAACTCGTATGTTCCATTGTTCCACTACAACAAATGCCACTGGTTCTATTGCATGAGTTTCGTTGTATGTTCCACTGTTTTGCACTCTATTATCAATTTGAGGGTGAAAATTGCAAAATTCAACAGGTGTTGGTATGTTCCACTGGTAACTGCTAACTGCTAACTAGTACGATTAAGCAATTATTAACTGCTAACAATGTATGACTAATAATTGATTGTAATTGCAGAAGAATGCTCGTTGTAGATTTTGGAAATAGGAGAATGACTACGAGATATTCCTTGGTGAAATTGGACTACGAGGAATGCATAACAATATGGAATTCGAGATTTTACAAAATGCATGGAAGTGAGCGACGCGAGGCGGAGGAGATATCCTGGCAGACCTAGGCGGAGTGCTGCCCAGACTGGCGAGGCGAAGGAGTACGTCGAGTGAGGCGGAGGCAAACCTAGGGTTTCGTCGATGGTCTGTTTTGGTTGAGCTGTCGACTGCATCCGAATTTTGTTTAAGTTGAGTTCAGCGATCGATTGAGGGTATCTGTTTTGGTTGAGGATATTTTCGGAATTATGTAAATAATTAGTTTTTAAAATCTGTTAAAAGGTCATTAAGGTCGTTAATGGCATAATTATAACTAATTTTGAAATATTGAGTTGCATTCTCCCAATTGAATTGTTACCTAGTGGCATATAACTAAATTTTCCAATTCTTTAACAGTAACATCGATGATTTTGTAAAATACCCTAGATCAAATGAAAGTAATTGTTCGCAACCCTAGTTCGACAATCAAGATGTCTCGACTTTGAGCGATGCAAATGATTTATTAATTTAGTAATAATTTACTATCATGATTTTCAAGAGATCATGAATTTAAATTTTCGTGAGCACATAATGCAAGTCATTAGAAACATTTAACAATAAATGTAAAAAAATTCTAAAAAATGAAAAATTTGGTCTCTAGTGAGATTTCAATATGGAGATCACATTGGACGATTTGGATCGATTGTTTCAAATTTTCTTATTTGAAATTTGAGTGTGATGCCAAAACTAATTATGGCTTCGTAATGCACCATAGCATTTCTCATATATATATATATATATATAGAGAGAGAGAGAGAGAGAGATAGGCTGGAGTGCTCCATAGAGCACCAAATAGCTCGTGCTCCATGTCAGTTATCTCTAAATTAATAACTTCATTGATCGATCTGAACCGTTAAAAATGATCTACATATTGAAATCTACTTGGAGATTGAATTTTACATTTTTTTTGTTATTATTTAAGGAGGTAGAAAAGTTGCAAATGAAACGATTTCTGGACCAACAAAAATTGTCATTTTCCTACCTCTCTAAAAATAGCAAAATATATATATATATATATATATATATATATATATATATAGAACTGGGCTATGATGCTTGATCAAACACCAATGAGTCGGTGCTTGATCATCCAATCTCACAAACGAACGGTTACAATTTCGATTTATCATGCTCAATAATTTCTTTGTATCAAAATGTTGTGAGATATCAAAATTTTCTAATTTAGAATCTTGCAGGTATTTGTTTTGGATTTTTGAAAGTGACATATTTTATGTATAAGCATTGATTATTTTATTACTATTTTTTTGTCATTTTAAAAAATCCCAAACAAATACTTTCAAAATTCTAAAAATAGAAAATTTTGGTATCCCACAAGATTTTGATATAAAGAAATTATTAAGCATGATAAATAGAAATTCTAACCGCTTGTTTGTGTGATTTGATGATCAAGCAACGACTCATTGGTGTTTGATCAAGCACCATAGCCCAGTTATATATATATATAGAGAGAGAGAGAGATAGAGAGTGAGAGAGATAAGCTAGGGTGCTCCATGGAGCACCAAACTCCTAATGCTCCACATAGTATCTCTAATTTTAAAATTCGAACGATCGATCCGAACCATTGAACATGATCTACATATTAAAATCTACTTGGAGATTGAATTTTACATTTTTTTTTATTTTTGCTATTTTTTAGAGAGGTAGAAAATTGCAACTTTTGTTGGTTCAGAAATTGTTTGATTAGCAACTTTTCTACCTCTTAAAAAATAGCAAAAAAATAAAAAAATGTAAAATTCAATATCCAAGTATATTTCAATATGTAGATAATGTTCAACGGTTCGGACCGATCGTTGGGATTTTCAATTAGGAGATAATGAATGTGGAGCACGAGAGGTTTGTTGCTCCATGGAGCACTTTAGACTATCTCTCTCTCTCTCTCTCTCTATATATATATATATATATATATCAATACTATATATAAAGCTTGCTAAGTGTCAGCGTGTCTATTTTTTTGACACTCCGACACTTCATTTTGTTATTCAATTTGCATTGTAAGTGTGTCTAGGTTATCGGACACGCGACACACCATTAATGAGATACGCTATTAATTTCACGCCATTAATTTAGTATAAATTATTAATAACATTATTTCACGCTATTAATGTTGACGCATTCTTCATTTCATATAAATCATCATTCTTTCAAAAGAACTTCAGAAAGATGGATGATATTTACTATTATATAACTCTAATTTCAATGAAACAATGTTATTTAACAAAAATATTAAAGTTAGTATAATTGTGTTTTTTTTTTCTAATACAGAAGGTTTCTTCTTCAAAAAAACAAAAAGCGGCGGTACGCCGCGATGCAATTTCTAGATCAATCAACTATTATATATATATATATATATATATAGGCTAGGGTGCTCCATGGAGCACCAATCCCGTAATGCTCCACACCGTATCTCCAATTTAAAAATTCCAATGACCGATCGGAATCGTTGAACATGATCTACATATTGAATCTATTTGGAGATTAAATATTACATTTTTTTGAATTTTTTTGCTATTTTTTAGAGAGGTAGTAAAATTGCAACTTTTGTTGGTCAGAAACCGTTTGATTAGCAACTTTTCTACCTCTTTAAAAAAATAGCAAAAAAATTCAAAAAAAATGTAAAATTCAATCTCCAAGTAGTTTTCAATATGTAGATCATGTTCAACGGTTCGCGTCAGTCGTTGGAATTTTCAAATTGGATATAACGAATGTGGAGCACGAGTGATTTGGTGCTCCATGGAGCACCCTAGCCTTTCTCTCTCTCTCTCTTTTTTTTTTTTGAAACCTTCGCAAAAGCTGCGAAGTCGTGAGAGGGGAATCGAACTCTCGACCTTTGGGTAGAACAATCCTGGAACTTTTTCTCCTAGCCAACTGCGCTACCTCCCCTCTCCTCTCTCTCTCTCTCTCTCTCTCTCTCTCTCTATATATATATATATATATATATATATATTGAAATCTACTTGGAGATTGAATTTTATATTTTTTTGAAATTGTTTGCTATTTTTTTAAAGAGGTAGAAAAGTTGCTAATCAAACGGTTTCTAAACCAACAAAAATTGTGATTTTCATACCTCTCTAAAAAATAGCAAAAATATTAAAAAATATATAAAATTTAATCTCCAAGTAGTTTTAAATATGTAGATCATGTTCAATGGTTCAGATCGATCGTTGTAATTTTCAAATTGGAGATACGATGTGGAGCATTAGCGATTTGGTGCTCCATAGAACACCCTAGCCTATATATATATATATATATCTCTCTCTATATATATAAAGAAAGATGATGGCGAGTGATACAGTACTATGTAATAATTAGATGACTAATTCGATAGATCAATCAATTATTGCGTGTGTAAAAAAATGGTAAAATAATTAATTTGAATTGTGAGCACATATTTATAGGTCATCAATTTTTGTCGTAGTTACCGTGTGTTTAGGCCTGCAAACGGAAGCTCGTTGGGCTCGTTTTCATTTTGTTTCGTCCGGACGAAAACGCAAACAAAAGGAAAAATGAGTTTCGTTAGAATACGAAAATGCAAACGAAAACTAAGGTATTTTCGTTCACTAAACGCAACGAGAACGATCAAAGACTTTTTCGTTTTCGATTTCGTTTATTTGGAATTCTTCGTTTATATTCCTCTTGTAGTCTTGCTACCTTCATAAATTGTTTATTTCCATTTCCACCATGCCTGATTGACGAGAAAAAGGAAAATTGAAATCCTAGGTTCGATTAGGAAATGTATATTATTGAGTACGTGTTCTTATTTGCTATTTTGTGTAATATTGTTTGCTATTATGTGTGATGTTCTTATTTGCTATTGTGTGATATATTGTTTGCTACTACGTGTGATGTTCTTGTTTGCTATTGTGTTATGTTAAATGTTATTTTTTCTTGAATTAATGAATTATGTGTTACTGTGTGAGGTATTATTGATGAATATTAGAGATTTTTATTATTTGTGTATTGTGCTATTGTGTGTGCTAATGGTTGATCTGTTATTTTGTTCAAACTTTAAACGATCAAAATTTTAACCGTTAAAATTATTTTAATCGCCCTTTTGAAACAAAACAGTCAGTGCAACAAAAAATAGTTTCGTTTGCTTGAGAAAATGAAAACGGAAAAAAAATTCACCGTTCAAAAATCATAAATGCAAATGCAATTAGATAATTTCGTTGCATTGTACACGTTAGACAGGCTGACACCCAGACAATTTTATAGGAAGTGGGGAACAACTAACTAGAATCAATCGCTTCTTCAAAATTGGAGTCTACATTCCATAGATACTTCGTAATACAAAATAATTATTTAATACTTCACGATACATCGAGATTCACAAATATAAATACTGATTTAATTTGAATCGTTAGATTATTATTGAGTCGCCAAAACTGAGGACGGCGCTTCGGCTATTTCTCATGGTATTGAATCTCTTTTGACGGTCAAATCTGGACGCTTCGGATGAAGTTTTGTCTATAACATTTTCTAGAAAGGAAAAGCAAAAAGTAATGGAAAGTAGAAATGGAACTTTTCGGTTGGTTCGACTGCCGTTTTCCGAGCAAAAATCTGCTGGCTGATACAACAGGGTTTGTTTATAAAAAATTATAAACCATTTCATTTGCTCTCATGTTTACTAAGTGCCTAGGTAGCTGGTAGCCCACTACTTCCTCGAAACACAATACGTAATCAGCATCGGGAAAAGAAATATATTTTTCATATCAGATGTGACGTAGACTCGAATATTTATAATTTGATTATTTACGAGATGTGATGATAAAAAAAATTAATTACTCTCACGACGAGTATAATCGAAGTTGTTATAAAAATATTATGTATGATTAGCATTTTGTTCTACAAATTTCGATTCCTCACGACGATATAGTAATTATTTTTTTATCGCTGCAAATAATCGAGTTGTAAATATTCGAGTCTACATTCATCGCGTCGAGTCTAATTTAGTGGTTCATTATACGGCACAAGATACCAGACGTAGAATATTCCGCAGCAACTAAAGTCTCCATGTCTGGTATCTTTAATTGATGCCATCATTCGTTTTATAATTTTGCAGAGAACCCTCCAGAATTTATACTATTGTATTTTTTTACTATCTTTTTAGAAATAAATAAATAAACATTTCTGTTGGCTTTACTAGAATTTTCAAGCAACTGGTGACTGGCGGCTCATGTAATACTAATTGATAGCATAGTGTGATGTTACCTTTTTCGTCTGTTGCTCTGTATTTTGTTTCTTATTATATTTTTTAAGTCAATAGATGTCTAGATGATATGAAAATAATCAATGTAACAATATTGAGGTTAAATTTTGAAATAAGTTAGAAATTAGAATATTGTTAGAAATATAGGTTGGAGATATTGTTAGGTGCAAATTATGTAGTTGATTATGAATGTAATGAGGATAGGAGATATTATAGAGGATGAGAGTTGGAGATGTTAGCATAATAGTTTAACCACGATAATTACAAACTATGATTCGTTGTCGACATCACAGTCATACAACACATCTGACAACTTGACCTTTTTTGTTGCCTTCTGATTACGACCATATATCTACAAAGTTCTCATCAAAATTCTAGTAACTACTCGTTGTAAGTAGGGATGCAAACCAGCCGAGTCAAGTTTAAGATCGGCTCGTTATTTAACGAACAAGTCGGTAACGAACGAGTTCATAATGAGATTTTGACGAATCGAACAGGAAAACGCCAGGAGTTACAAATATTGTTGGCACTCCTAGATTATATGTTAATTAATATTGTGCAACTTGTACTCGACTATTGAACTTAGATATTAATATTTATCAATTAACTTTATATAACATGTGTTCTTCGTGAACGAGTCGAGTTGGACAAAGTTCAAGATCGGCTTGTTAACTTAACGAGCTGATCACTTCGTATCCTTAACAACTCAAATTGATAACGAACGAGTTCATAACAAATTTTTGACGAATCAAATACGAACGAACCACAAACTACGAATATTTCTTACACCCCTAAGTGACTTGCGATTTTTCATAATCTGATAGACGTACAATGGTGCAATTAGGATTCTGAAAACCGTGTATGCGTGTCTGAAAACGGCACAGAACGACACGACACAGCACATAACACAACACGGTATTGTTCACGTGTTGTGTCTTAAGCGTGTCGTGCTTAGGTTTCATACTGACACGACACGACACAGAACGTTTACGAGGAGAGGCACGATGCGGCATGGCAATAAAACACGGCACAGAACGACACGAGAACACGTTTAGGCACGACACATTTAGACATGACACGACAGCACAAATAGACACGGGTAGGCACGACACGACACAGATAGACACGAAAGTTCAAATTATTTTGAATTCTTTTGCATTTATTAATTATTTTATTTTAAACTTTACAAATTTTAAAAAATAAATGTTTAGACACGAGTCACGACATAGTTAAGACACAGTTAAGACACGATATATTTAGACACGACATGTTTAGACACGACACGTTTAGAGACGGCACGTTTAGACATGACACGTTTAGAGACGGCACGTTTAGACACGACACGTTTAGAGACGACACGTTTAGACACGACACGTTTAAGACACGGTGTTCCTAAACGTGCTGTGTCTTAACTGTTCCGCTCCGATCCCTTCCAATTTTTGGTACGACACAAAACTGCACGGTAAAAATAATAAAATACTAACCGTGTCATGCCGTTCTGTGCCGTGTCAAGTCGTGTTTGAAACAGAACGGCACGAAACGACACGAATTTACAAAACTAGATGCAATATGCGTCTGCAACGACTAACCATTGCTCCAGATCTCGATAAGACAACTCGAACTAACTCGACAGAGATCAAGAGACGATATCGAATTACTGATTTTTACTTCTGACATCATGTAGTGATGAGCTGACTCGGCTGCTTAATATCTCGAGACAAGTTCGAGTTCTATTTCAATCGTCAGCCCTAGCTTGAATGCAAATAAAGCTAAAAAAAATTGAGAGGACCCATAAGATTAGTGGTGGCCCGCTAGAATAAACAAAACTATATTGTACATCAGGTAAAATGTGTGCGGGATTTTCTGTAGACAAAACTATAGTAAACATGCATGCATTTGAATTAGTACTATTTTCTTTTCTATTATTATTTTCATCTTTTTTTTTATATACAGAGTTTTGGAAACTTTGATAATGAGCCTCATTTTGTCTCCTTAAAAATATATTAATATTATCCCTTCCTGACGAAATTATAGCTTCGCCCCTTCTATTAAGCCATTTGCATACTATTTTCACCTTCAATAATTAGCCTATTTGATTCTATAATTAGTGAAAAAATTACTGTTGAAAATTAAAACTGATTTTACGATCTCAAAAGTTTAAAATATAATATCTTCCAAAAAAGAAGTACGAAAAATAGCAACCGAGGTGAGGTAGTAAAAAATTATATACGCATTCAAGAGAAGAGTATGAACACATATATAAATCATATCGTTAACCTTTTAATTTTATATCTTTATTACAGCTAAAATTGATAAAGCACTGTTTTTTTTACTTTGAAGAATAAATATAAATAAAATTCAATCATTTACTGATGTGTCGAAGACAATAATTATACATATATAAAAATTTAACATCCTTATCTACAGTGGCTATAAATAGTGTTTTCACTGTACTACAGTATTTTCAGAATTTTTTTTTTTTTCGCATTTTGCCTGCAGAAATTTTTTTATTTTTTTCGATTAATTTTCTGCCGTTATTTTTTTATAGTTTTTCACGCGGAGCGCGAGCTCTCCGCCTAGTATAAATTATATTTGGAACGAACAATGAAATATTTGAGCTGATGTGTGTCAGTGTGTGTCTCATGAAATCTCGGTGAACAATGTGTCTTTATTATGCAGCTAATAAAATATGATTTCTTAATTGTGGCACTGACTTTGGAGTCCAGCCCACCCTCTCCTGTGCAAAATTGAAGTTTCTGGGCTCGAACGTGTAAAAGCAGCAAAACTCTTAAAATAATGCGGGTCCCACCAAAACAATCAGCTCTCACCGCAAACCGCCCACTGTTTCATAAAAATTAATACTCTCCTCCTACCCCTTTCTCCTCTCCCCCCATTCCATAAATACGTACAGATCCATGTTCTTCTTTCTCCAATTGATCCAACAAACAATTCTCTTCTCCAAATCTCTTGTAAACCAATCTCCTGATATACACTACTGAAACATATTAGAAATGGCCGGAGTGATCAAGAGCAAGGCACCGGTGCTGGTTGCCGCAAGTGTCGGTGTTGTGGAAGCCCTCAAGGATCAAGTCGGGTTGTGCCGGTGGAACTACACAATGCGCTCTATCTACCAGCGTGCCTCTAATCGTGCCAGTGTAAAATCTGCGTCAAACAAGGCCAATCAATCCGTTTCTTCGAATGTTCGCAATGGCGAGAGAGGATCTGCTGTGGCTGGTGATGTGTTGCGCAAAGCGAGGATGCCGGAGGAGAAGCTGAATAAGGCGTATCACTTGATATGTTGGGGGCCTAATTAATTCATATTTGTTTGATTTTGGAAGAATTACTATGTTAATTATTAATATGATATATTCGAGTATTCAGCTGTTTGAGAAATATTTCGTTGGCCAATTACAACGAATTACTGTTATATGAGAAGTTTTCTATGCACTTCTGTTTGGTAGATCAATTGTTAGATAATAGATCCATCATGCGTTCAATATTTTGATGGAGTTAATTTTTTAGTTATAATTAATTATTGTCGGAAATAATTTAGACAAATTGTGGTTAAGCAATTTTATAGAAATTAAGAAGATTATCAGCTGTTATAACTGCACTTTCTTTGGACCGACCTCATGGCCGTGTCAATGAATCGACGTCATGAAAAGCAGTAGGTCTGATGAACAGCCTCCAGTAATTTAGAACAAAAACAATATATATAGTTAATAAAACAACTGTGGCTCTTCAATTTTTATCTCCTTCGCCTCTCCTTCCCAGCAACTATCACACCTTCCCCAATCCTTCCCCTCATGAAGTCACTGGTCTTCCTCCCCTTCACCCTTCTGCCATTTGCTCTTACCTGCCCAGGCCTACCTCATCAACCCTCCCTTGCTTTTCTCATTGTTTCTTCCGCATTTCTCACTCTGATGCCTAGAGGATTCTTCGGGAAGCTCGCCGTGTTTCCATTGAACTCATTGATGATGGATGCATAGGAGTATGTGTGCTGGAAATTGATTGGGCCACTGATTGCAAGGTGTTCGATAAAATGGCATAGGATGACCTCTGCTTCTTGGTGTGCCATGTTTGCATCTGTGTTCTGAGAGATCAGATGTAGTTTTGATGATTTGGCTCTGTGGGTGTTCTTGATGGCTGCTCCTTGTACAGATTCATGGGTATTTGAGCTGGTACCGGCGCATCCCTTTCCGCTGTGACCGTTGATTGAAATGTATGCTAGAAAGTAGAAACGCAGTGATCTGGTGTACCTCTAGATTGTTCCATGGAATTTAAACGAGGGATAAGAATTTGCCGACTGGTCACGGGGAATCCGTATCTCCGAAATAATGTGGTGTTACTAAATGATCAGTGGACAGCACTGTTACGCTGTAAATTTATTGGTAGTGTAACAAAAACACAGTGCGGACAGTACTTGACGCTGTAGCAGCGGTGAGAATGCAGGAGGGGCCCACTGCTGCTGACCATTTCAGAGGATGTGAATTCGGTCATGGGAGGGGAGAGAAGGATCCGTATATGGTGCTCTTATGAATCTATCCGATCTGTTCACTGTGAAAAAGACGGATCAGATAAAAAAAACTATCTTAAAAATTTTGCCCTCAGTCATCATCTATCCGTCTGATTCTTATTTGACGGTCTAGACGATAAGAGCATGATCCTACTCTTGGCTCAAAAGAGCAGCAGATACGGATCCGGAAGAGAAACGGCTTCCAAAGGTCAGAGTCAGATTGGGCGTTGATTTTTTTATAATTAGAAATTAAATAAATAAATTATTATTATCAAACAGAAAGATAATTTGAAAAGCTCCAAAAATAAAAAGGTCGGTGTTTTGAACATCGTCCGGACAAAAAAATGTAATGGACGGTATTGAGAATAACATCTATGATCTTGAGTTTAAATCTTTGATAATAATGACCTTATTTTATAATTTACGTTCAAACATGTTATTTAGACTCATGCAATCGAAAGACACACAAAAATTCAAACAAAACAATAGAAAATTCGAAATACCTCTGAACGCATGCGTCTAAATGTTAACTTGTGAACATGAACTTTAAAAATAAAGTCATTATTGTCAAAGATTTGAATTCATGGTTATAAATATTATTTTTTCATTTTTTAGGTGAGTTATAAAAATATTTAAACTTTTGTATGTGAACGTTAATATTTTAATTTATGAGTTGGGTTGTATTTATGTAAGTTTTTGTAACAATTACAGTTGTGCTCATCGAGATCGTAATTAATTTTTTTTTATCGTCGCAAGTCATCGAGCTATAGATATCCGAGTCTACTTCCACTGCGTTGAGTCTGATTTGTGATAGGAGAAATGTGCATATCAAATTCGGCTCAATCTTCAACTTATGTCTTAATTAGTAATTTTTATTGCGAGTTTGCGCTAGACTCAATTTTAAATCGCTCTTTTCTCCGATAGCAAATCAGACTCAACGCGATGAAAGTAGACTCAGATATCTACAACTTGATGACTTGCGACGATAAAAAAAACTTAATTACTGTCCCGACGAGCGTAGCTGAAGTTTGTAGAAAAAAATGCTAATCATACTTAATATTTTTTCGTAGTAACTTCAGTTGCACTCGTCGAAATTGTAATTAACTATTTTTTATCTTCGCAAGCCATCGACTTGTAGATATCTGAGTCTACTTCAACCGCGTCGAGTCTGATTTGCAGTCGGAGACACGAGCGATTCAAAATTCAGTCTGGCGCAAACTCGTGATAAAATTACTAATTAGGATATAAGTTGAAGATGGATCCAAATTTGATATGCACATTCCTTCGATCGCTAATCAGACTCAACGCGGTGAAAATAAACTCGGGTATATACAGCTCGATGACTTGCGATAATAAAAACTTAATTATGGTCTCAATGAGCGTAGCTGAAGTTTGAACAAAAATGCTAATCATACTTAATATTTTTTTCGTGTATGGCGTCTGGTTGTGAACAAAGTGAATTTTTTATTTTTATAATTTCAGAAAATTTGAAACATCAGGAAAAAACCTAATACCGTAATAACTAATAAACCAATCGCTTTCAATTGTTACGATAATTCTATAATGATCTAGAAATTTTGGTCAAACCTAATTAAAATCAGAAAATTAAAGTAGCTCTAAATCTCGTCAGAATTGTAAAATAAGCCTTTTTGAAGATAACTGATTTTACTCAAAATTGTGCTTATGTGGGTTAACTGATTATAGTTTGCAATTTAGAGAAATAATTTATGATCATATTGTTATGACAATGCTGGTACTACTGATCTGGTGCTGCGCGGAACTGTGTAGCGCAGTATCTGAATCGTTTGATTTTCACTGATTGCATCAAGATTCGTGTCAAAGTATAAAAGCTCTTCTGATTTTCATTTCTGACGATCGATCGCGAAATTAACTGTCGATCCGGACCGTCCATTTGGCTGATATGCAAGATTTACAGTTGGACATGGAGTTGCAGTGTTTGGATGTAGTCTTAGGTAAAGCGTGTTATATTTAATCAGATTATTTGTTTATGACATTAATCATGATAGCATTACACACGAGTAAAGCGTGTTCTGATATTCACCGAGTTGTTGATCTTAACTAAAAAAATTGAAATCAAATTCAAACGATAAATTTGGACCGTTGAAATCGATCTACATTACGAGTTATGCATTTGCATATTAATTTTATAACTTTTTATTTTATTTAATTCTAAATCGAGGGATAAAAAATTAGCCAAAAATGCATGAAAATAATTCATAAACTTTTAATATTTTGACCGCTTAATTTTGTATTTAACGGATTAAAAAATTGATAAATTTGATATGTAAAAACATCATCTATTATGTAGATCGATTTCAACAATTATACCATTTGAACTCAATTTTCTTAATTTTGTTGTTAAGCTCATCAATATTTTTTATGAGCTTAAAAGTACCCTAAGTTTACTCATTAAACACAAAATTATAACATGACTAACGAAATATTGTAATTTCGTCGTTTGAAAAATTTCAAGACGGAAATATTAGCAAAATGGGATGAAATTCGAATTGGATGAAGTTAGTTTGATAGTAAAATTTGTAGAAGAAGAAAAGTAAAATTTGTAATTATTTTTTTACGTCGCAAGCCATCGAGCTGTAGAGATTCGAGTCTACTTTAATCGTGTCGAGCTTAATTTGCAATCGGATATGTGCATCTCAAATTTGATTCCATCTTCGACTTATGTCTTAATTAGTAATTTTTTATCACGAGTTTGCGTCAGATTCAAATTTGAATCGTTCATTTCTCTGATCACAAAGAAGACGATAGAAGTAGGTTAGAATATCTACAGTTCGATGGCTTACGACGTAAAAAAAACTGATTACAGTTTGGACGAATGCAACGAAAGTTGTTACAAAAAATAACTAAATATAACTCAACTCATAAATTAAAATATTAATATTTTTATATAAAAAATTGAGAACAAAAGCAAAAGCAGCGAATTGCAAAAAATTGAAAACAAAAGAAAAGACAGCGAATTGCAAAAACTAAAGGTTCTAATGTTAAGTTGGCAACTCAGTGCATTTGAATTTTTCCAATTGCACGAAATTGTCAACTCAATGATTTTCTATTTTTCGAACTTTAACGTCACTATTTCTTTCTATTTCTAATTTATTAAATAAATCTCTAATATTACAAAAATCTGATGGGTATTTATTAGGATTTAAGATTTCGATGGATTGTATGATTTGTACACTGTCATCATATTCTTTTCACCAAGGTCATAACTCATAATGAAGGTGTATGATAGAGACTTAGAGAGATCGATCTGAGTGACTGAGGGAAATATTTTCGAGTGGCAACTAAATTTCCCGAAAATGTTCCATGCTGTACCTTTGAATAGAGCTTTCTAAAGTAAAGAGGAAAAAATAAATCTTACTGTCAATTTATCAAGGCCATGAGTTCAGTGAAGCCTATCATGGACAGGGACGGATTCAGAGACTTTTTAAGTCCGGACACAATTAAGCTCGGGCACTGAGGTTGAGATCAAGTCCGGACACAAACCCGTTAAAATCCACTAAAATATCATCAAAAACTCATTTTTCACTAAAAAATAACTAAAAATACACAAAATTTTGCGTTTTTGAAAATCAAGTCCGAAAACTTGCCCGAACTTGCCTAAGCATAGATCCGCCCCTGATCATGGATGATCATGGAGTATTTCATCTCAATGCTTTCCAAGAAATGGAAAAAATACATGATTGAATGCAGCGCTGCTGATTCCATTTTTCTCGCTATCTTTTCATCTCTTTGATCAAAGAATGAGATCATCAACGCTGCACTCAATGATGCATTTTTCATCTCAGATTTTATTTCCTTGCTAGCTGCACACTGGAAGGCTTCTGCTTTTCTTCATAGCTTATATAAAGGATTAAAGGTTCAACCATATGGCAAGATCGGATCCAGATAGGTGCCTTGCTGTGTGTAGTACAACTGTACAAGCTAGCTTATGATAGGAATAATTTCATGTACTACTCAATCTAATTAAGGTTTATTATTTATATTTATATTTTTAGTATATTGTATTCAATGCCTACAAAATCTGATATTGTTAGAGGATGTTTATTTTCTAATGCAAAAACAATTATATCAGAGTTTGCGACATTGGCAGTAATTAAAGTACTACTGTACCTCGTTGTTACATGTTAGAAAAAGGGTTTCCCTATTGTCTTTCTTTGTAAATTCTATTACAATGTTTTTTATTTTCGTAATAATTAAAATTTTAATGTAACAAGTTAAAATTATTGATTGAGATGAGAAGTAGTAAACAAAATATTTAATATTGATTTATTTTTATATGAGTAAGAATATAATATTTTCATGATGCCGCACAACAAATTAGAGACATTATATCCTGATCTTTTTATATCGTACTGTACTGCAGGATGGTAATGCTGTTAGTGTTGTACAACCAAATGAGGCGAGTACAATCGTACAAACATAAGTAATCTTTTCATTCTCCACGTGTAAAAATTAAAAATAAAAACAAATGGAAGCTAGAAGCCTAGAACCGCGTTAAGGTTATTCAAGGCCCGTTTTATTTGACATTACGATAATTAACAAATGGGCCACAGTTCAGCCCATTAACAAATTGGCCTCATTTATTGTTCTGTGCATGTTCTAAAAATGCGCAACAAATTCCTTTCTTATATTACAGTTTTACAAGCTAATTCGATATTGACATGTTGTTTTATTTCCCTATCGAATAAAAAAACAAAATACAAAGAATGCTTTACATTGCAAGAATCCTATACATGCTTTCCTACGAATAATTAGTTGTCAGTCGCATCGTCGAAAAGGAAGCTATCTATCTCGGCCGGAGGTACATAACGCCATATTTTAGGCTTATTCATATCATATGCTAACTTTGCGAGTTTGTCAGCGACCTTATTTCCATTGCGGTATATGTGAGTGGCATCAAAATGATCAAGCAAAGAAGCCAATATTCTTATGTCCTCTGCATGCTCGACATCCTCCTTAGACTTCACTCGAGTTGGCTTCGTAAGAAGATCAACGACGAATTTCGCATCTCCTTCAATCCAAATGTTGTGCCATCCATTTTCTAGCGCCAACTCTAGTCCTCGTTTTGCAGCGATGAGTTCTGCAACACAACTTGTAGCCTTTCCGATGCGCTCGGAATATCCAAGCAAGAATTCACCTTCGTGGTTTCTATAAACACCTCCAATACTTGCTTTTTGTGTTTTTGCAGAACCGTCGAAATTCAGCTTCACATAACCCCTCTTCGGCTTTTTCCATTTTGGTAGCTTTGCATTGTGATGGTTGTATCTTGAGGCCAGATAATTCGGTGCCTTACTCATGCAATAGACCCTGATGCCGCTAGTTAAGCCATTGCATATCATCTTGGGTTTATTATAGAAGAAATTTCGATTCAATACACTTTGTTCAACTATTGAATCTTCAGTATTATCCCGAAAGAACAGGAAAACGGAGAGAGATGGGAAAAGGGAAAGAATAAAAAAGGTAAAATGGTTTTTACAAATGCAACTAAAATGGTTTGAAGGAACAAGCTAGGGAAAGTGCCTCCTATGATGCAATTTTTAAATAATAAATGGGAGGTAACTTGACGCCAACACAAATAAGATAGGAGATTCCAAGCGGGAAGGTGCAAAACAAGCAAGGCGAGAATTCAGATTTCAGAGTACCGTTTGGGAAAAGGAGAACAGTTGCTTCTTTGACAAAGTCGTTATGTTGATAAAAGCGAAATGAATTTATTCAGCATTTTATTCTTATATGCTTTCAAATATGCTTCTTGTCCTTAGCCATCTCAAGTAACCTATTTAACAATATTATTATTGCTATTTTCCTTTTAAGAATAATATTATACTGTTTTTAAATACCCTTGATCAATATTTATTCAAATACCTCAAAAGAAAAATTGAACATATATATTCTATCCGCACCAATTTGAACAATAATAACTAGCAACAACAAAAGTAATAAATGCCACGACAATTTGAACATATATATTCAAATGCCTATTTTTCTTGTGCCTCATCATGTCCATTAACTAAAAAATTAATTAATTAATTTTTTAAAACTTTAAATATCAAAACTAATTGATTGAATATTTCATATATGTCATAATACATGTGTATAAAAAATATTGTAACATTTTAGTTTAATTTCATTGGTCATCTAGAGCTAACAAAATCAACGGTTCAAATCCAATAATTTTGAACCGTTGATTTTGTTAGCTCTAGATGACCAATGAAATTAAAGTAAAATGTTACAATTTTTTTTATACACATGTATTATGACATATATGAAATATTCAATCAATTAGTTTTGATATTTAAAGTCTTAAAAAATTAATTAATTAATTTTTTAAGTTAATGGACATGATGAGGCACAAAAAAATAGACATTTGATCCCTTCTCATATTATATATACCTGGAAAAAAATGACAATAAGGATTATGCATCTCTTCTTTTTTATGTTTTCTAAAAGAAGACAATGACCCACCATTAGTCCATCTCGTAACCTGCCATACAATATAATAGTAAAAACCGGCTAATAACTATATGACTCATTTTGACCCGTTGTACCAGTGTTTTAAAAAAACGGCCGTTTTGACCAGTTAGTCGTTGGCGGCGATCAAACCGTTACATATAGCTAATGCGGATAGGGGTGTAAACGAGCCGAGCTCGAGCGAGCTGGGGCGAACTCGAACTCGGCTCGTTTGTTAATGAGTCACGAGCTGAAACTCTCAATTCGAGCTCGGCTCGTTAAGGCTCGAGCTGGCTCGTTTGACTCGTTTGTATCTCGTTTGCAAGAAAAAAATGACAAAATAATTAAAAAAACATAATAAAATTATAAAATCATGAAAATTCTCTATGGTAATGATCTATTTAGAGATGGTGGTAATCAATTCGACGGTCCAGATTAACTCGTTAAGGTCTCGATACTTAAACGAGCCGAGCTTGTCACAGCTCGAGCTCGGCTCGTTTACTAACGAGCTGGCTCGGCTCGGCTCGTTAACACTCGAGCTGTTAACGAACGAGTTGTTAGCGATCCGAACACGAGCGAGTTACGAGTCACGAGTCACGAGTATTTTGTGCACCCCTAAATGCGGATGCTATCTTGCGATTGAAAACACATAATCGGTCGATTTTGCATATTATGAACATCAGATCGTCCGCAAAAGTTCGACTAATGGGCCGCATAAAGACTAGTCTCTTTATGTATCCCCTCCAACTATCGAGCCCATTCGGTTTTTAAAAACATTGGTTTGTATCCGTCATAATCATTGATAAAACCAACTAGGAAAATGTTAATATTCAACTTTTTTGACGAGATCAATTTTAAGATAGATTAAAATTGTGGACTTGTGATTGAAACAAAATATAGAAATCAAGGTTTATATCTATTTTATTGCATGGGAATGAAAACAAAAGAATTAGTATTTATCAACACTGGTTCACGTTTGAAACTTGATATCTAGTAATTATAGTAAAGTACAAATTCATTCACAAATTTATGTTTTATTAAAATAAAGAAGCTGAGAACAATCTATGAAATGGATTTCTCATAATTTCGTATGCCAACAAAATACTGGCATTTGGTGGCGTGGTAAAGGTCTTATGTGCCAACAAGGATCATACGTACACGTTTTTCATTCATTGCTCGCGTGTTATTTCAAGATGGATACCATGTGCATCAGAGTATCAGACTAGTCAATTTAACATGGCTTGGAATCAGGCCCAACTTCTGTAAAGGTTTAAGGGCTGACATTGTACCTTGTTCATGTAATCATGAAACAAAAAGAGATAGAAAAGGAAGCAATAAATTGTAGCTTTTCATCTCCTATGCTGGATATATATTGGATAATAAATAGAAAATCACAATAGGCTTAATTAAATGAACCCATTGTCGGAGTTCTGCAGAAAAAAAGAAAATACAAGATTTCTGGCCTCTGCCAGACTGCCACCAAATTAGATCTTATAATATTAAGCAAATTAAGTCCCCTAACAATCTAATTGTCAGAAAAAAGTAAGAAACAAAATTCTGTATATCTGGATCATCCATTTTCATCTAAACATATGTACACAGATAGGAGAATGAATTGAGTAATTCAATTAACTACTGTATATATTTGTCTAGACATAATAAATAGAGCTGAGATCCTCTGTTGCAGCACACGTTAAGATTCGTGTTTTTCAATCTTCAAACCCCATACAAATCCGCACCATCTGTGGAATAACTGGTATTAGTAGAATGGATAATTCATTTAGAAAATTATAAATTGTGTTACTTGACCTGTCATTGAGTTTGTCTAGTGGTGCAATGCAATATCTTGATAACTAATAATTAACATACCTTTGGTAGTAACACAAAATTAGTTCTGGAGGTGTTCATCTCATTCAATCTATTTTCCATTTGCGTCTTCACGAAGGAACTTAATTATTTCAGCAGGAGGTTCATCCCATACTTTCGGCTTCTTCATGCCATAGCCTAAATAAGCGAGCTTGTCAGCAACCTTATTTCCTCTTCGACGTATGTGAGATGCATCAAAATGATCGAGCAAAGAAAGCAACATCCTGATCTCTTTGATGTGCTTCACATGTTCTTTGTTTTTCATTGGAGCTGATTTCCCCATAAGGTCCACAACAAATTTTGCATCTCCTTCGATCCACACATTAAACCATCCATTTTCCAATGCTAACTCCAATCCACGTTTTGCCGCAACCAATTCTGCAACGGAACTCGTGGCCTTGTCAATTCGCTCGGAATAACCGAGCATGAACACTCCTTCGTGGTTTCTATAGACACCACCAATGCTTGCTTTCCTTGATTTTGAAGAACCGTCAAAATTCAGCTTGATGCATCCTCTCTCTGGCTTTCTCCATTTGGGTTTGTCAGTGTTGTAGCATCGCTTTCTCAAGGCAACACAAACTGAAGCCCTACTTCTGCAAAGGACTCCAACATTAATCAAACTATTGCATAGCATATCAGGATTACAAGCTTTTCCTTAAATTTTACTTCTTTACATTGCAGTATTCTATATATTCAGTGCCTAGCTATGTATTCAATATTTTCCTCAGAAGAAAAGGAAAAAAAAAGCACAAAAATGTTTAAAGAGAGATGTTTAAAGGTAAACTGATAAATATTTCAAAGAGAAGAAAGCGAGAATAATTGATGGCGCGCGCAATGAAATGAGGATGATTATTTTCCAGCTGGAAGAAACACAAAAGAGGAACTCAGGGACAGCCGTTGAAAAAACAGAAATCAGTTGGCTTTTAACAAGTTATAACAAAACAATAAGAAAGAAACCGTTAATTGACACATAAGTAGGTTTTTATGGTGACGTACCGTTCCAGGAAAATGGCGTCTAAGAGCGCTTTTATCTCTAAAACTATTTGAGTTTCTAAATAATTGTCACATTTCTAAATAATTATGGAATTTAATCATTCTTTAGTTTCTAAATCCTACATTTTTGAAACCAAAATTAGAGTTAATTAATCGCAACATCAGCAAAATAAATATTTTTCTATCAATTTTTTTTTCTGGTGGTAAAGATTTCTGGCACGCTTTTTTGTGAGAATACGAAATCATTTTCAGTGACACTCATATGATAAACGATGATTTGCAATAAAATATACATATTTATGTACACACACGACAAGTTGCAAAAATATATTGATACATATTGATTTTTAGGAGAGGGAGCGCTAAGAGACATATTGATTTTTAACCAATAATCATGCCACGTCAGAGTTTATAAACTCTGAACCAAAGTTGCAAAATAGAAAACTCTAAAACAAAATTTCTAAACAAGAAACTCTCCTACATTCATAAAACTGAGTTAGAAACTGCCACGTCAGATTAGAAACTCTAACAGTTTCAGAAATAGAGATGCTCTAAATTGTTAATAGCAAACCTATTTGTTTGACTTTCTAATAAGGAGTTAAATTTGAATTTTAAGTTACATTAATTAGGAATATGACTTTTATGAAATTTACAAATAGACCGCAGATTTGTAGAATTTTTCAAACGACATGTTCTTTAAATAATAGAGTTGTGCTATTATCTTTGGTGAAATTGACTTCAAGGTTTGTCTTCACTTTAAATAAAAAAATTAAATCCAAATTATCGATTCGAATCGTTCAATGTGTTCTCCATATTGAAATCTCACTATAGATCAAAATTTTTCCTTTTCTGAATTTTTTATTATTATTTTAGAGCGGTAGAAAATCGGTCATATATGATGGTCTAGAAATCAATAGATTAACAAATTTTTTATCTCTCTTAAAAATAAAAATAAAAATTTGTTCTATACCGAGATTTCAATATGAAGAACATGTTGGACAATTTGAACATAGTTTGGTTTTTAAATTTTGAAATTCGAAGTGAAGCCAAATTAACCTTGAAGCAATTTCATAAGTTTCAAACTTTGGCAGAAATTACAAAGCACGATCCAATGATCCACAACTGCAAAGTGCACGCTTTACAAAGTAGAATAGCCTATGTATAGTTATGCTAAAATACTTTTACTTTATAAAGCATCAATAGTAATATACTTTGAACTCGTATCTCGAGATAAAAGTGCAAACAACCGATCAAGACCATTGAAAATGTTCTCCATATTAACATTAATTTGAAGATCAAATTTTAAATTTTAAATTTTTTTTACTATTTTATCTGATGGATGCAAAGTTGGTTAAATTGGAGGCTTATAAATCGTTAGATCAATGAATTTTCCACCTATCCGATAAAATAGTAAAAAAATTCCGAAAAATGCAAAATTTGATCTCCAAATAAGTATGGAGAAAATTTTCAACGGTCTTAATTGGTCGTTTGCACTTTGTATTCTGAAATACGAGTCTAAAATATATAAATGTTGGTGCTTTATAAAATATTTTAGCATAACTATATATATATATTATAAGTTAGAACGCATCTACAATTAATTTTAACTATCTCCATGGGGTCACTTTTCTCTCTATTATACTAATGTCAGAAAATAAATGCATGATATCAAAATCATACCATTTTGGAAATTGCTTTGATTAGTCTTCTTGAAGTTCTCCATGCACTGAGCACCGAGTTTTGCGTAACTACATGACACAACGCTTGGGTCCTCATGTGTCGTGCCTCTCGGGTTACGGGTCGTCTCGGGTCGGATCGGGTCGGGCTCAGGTCGCTCATGTGTCGCTTCGTCTCGGGTTACGGATCATCCCGGGTCGGGTCGGGTTCGGGTAGTTTGACTTTATCAAAATATCGGGTCGGATTCAGATCGGATCGGGTCGGGCGGATTTGTCGGGTCGGGTCGGGTTCTGCCACCTCTAGTTTTGCGTAACACCATGACACCACGCTTCAACAACTCAAATTGCCAGGCCTTAAATATTTCAAGTGTTGGTTCATTTAGTTCATTGTATGGATTAACCAAAGCGAGGGGGTGTGATAGATATACTTTTTATTCCTGTTTTTGCGCGACCAACGTTTGTCCAACGATGAAGGTTTTTTTTTTTTCAATCAGAATAACCTCTCCATTTAAATTATACCCATTTGCCATTTAAACAACAATCTTCAATTGCATGCCCTTCTCAGTAATTCTCTCTCAAAATTGTTGTCCCTTATTTTCTTTCCAGAGACCATAATTTTTTTTAAATGCTATTATGATACTCTGCCTGACATGAATCGGACCAAACAGATACACTCATCATCCAGCACAAAAGCATAAAAATGGATCCTATTTGTTAGTTACATGACCAAAAATGGGTTTCCCTTTACCCCACAATAGGCAAGATGGACTCATCCAGCATATAAGAATTAACTTCATGTTGCTTATAAGACATTACTTAAGAGTACAACCAGACATGAAAAAAAATTTACAACATAAACACTGGAAAATATTAAGAGTAATAGCAATAGATAAGCCCCATTTTAATAGGACAAATATATGTATGAGGCACCTAATCTCTAAACAGATATACAGTATATTATTTATTCATGAATTTTTACAATAAACCAAAAATCTATATTCTTTCTAGAATTGAAGGATGTTATATTATATACTGTGAGCAGGCCAACTTTGTGCTAGGGAAGGAACCCTCATGAAATCCAAGCTAACAGAATGGCCCACCAATGCGTTCAGTGACCTTGGTACAGGAGGCACACTCACCTCCACTAGACCTTCCAAAATTTGCACCACTTTACCCATCGTCGGACGGTTGTGTTCTTCATCTTGAATGCACCAACAAGCAACTCTACACACTCTCTCAACCTCTTCTAAATTGGCATCTCCGTTCAAACGGTGATCCAATAATGTGAGTGTATTCCCTTCATTTATTTCTATAGCAGCCTCCAGAGGAAAATAGCCAACACTTTCTCCATTGAATTGTTGTGAATTTCTTCGACCAGAAACAATTTCCAAAAGAACCAGTCCATAACTGTAAACATCTGCTTTTGCACTTATAGGCATGCCAGAGATCCACTCTGGTGCGAGATAACCGATGGTCCCTTTCACAGTTGTCAGGGCTCTGCTGAAATTCCTGCCTATTAGTTTTGCCATGCCAAAATCAGATATTTTTGGGATGAACCATTCATCCAATAGGATATTCTCTGGCTTAATATCACAATGTATAATGCAATCTAAACAACTCTCATGGAGATATGCTATTCCACGTGCTACTCCAAGTGCAATTTTGTACCGAGTATTCCAACTCAGATTAGATGAATTTCTTCCAAATAGGTGCTTATCTAGTGATCCATTTGGCATGTAATCATATACTAGTAGCCTCTTGTCTCTTTCAGAGCAAAACCCCCTCAAACGAACTAGGTTTACATGTTGAATAATGCCTATGGTACTCACTTCAACTTGGAAGTTTTTCTCCCCGACTTGAAAAATACTTTCCAACCTTTTCACAGCAATGGCACTTGAATTTGGCAATGTGCCCTTGTAAACTGAACCAAAACTACCACAACCGATCGTTTTTGAAAAATTGTTTGTCATTCTTCGCAGATCACTGTGCCTAAAAGAAAATAAACCATTTTCTAAGGCAATCATAGATAAAAATAGTTTTCTCCTTCGGTATCTTCGGACCAATAAGAAAACAAAGATAACACAAGCTAGAGATCCTATGGCAGATCCAATGACAGCCCAAGTGATCAGTTTTTTCTGGTTGTATGTATGTGTAAATTCTGATGCTGAAAGTCGAACAAATAGAGTTTGGCCACTGGAGTCATCAGACCGTTGATGCAAATTAAGCAAATCCCCATACCAAAGTGAGCAACTGGTACTATAGGTATAGGCATTGCAAGAGCAATTTTGTAGACATTTGATTTCACAATCTTCTACACTATTAGTGTACAAAGCATGTGGATTGTCTGGTAAAACTATGATTGACATTGCCAAAAATTTATCTGTCTTACCATTTGGCACAGAACCATTGTTAGTAGCACATTTTAGGGGAGAATTTCTCAGGCAACCTCCTCTTGGATCACCAAGCTCCCAATCTCTGGAGTTTACCTCCTTAAAACCTTTGACACAACTGCAATATGGCAAATGTTGTTCATTGCAAATGCCAAAAGGACCACATGGAGCATACACATCACACGGTGTTTGTGGTTGTGTCAATAGAACATGCCATTCATGTGATTTCTCAATCCATGTCATCGGTTTAATTTGGCCAGTTATATCTAGTTGAAACCTTGACATTACAGAATCCTCCTTTGTCCAGTATGTGAAATAGGTCTCATTCTCATTTGAGATGAACTTGAAAAGACGCCTTCCCGAATCAGCATTAGCATTCATTTCCGACATATTGTTAAAAAACTTTCCATTCCATTCTCCACTACTCCAAAACGCTTTTGACCTGTTCCAGAAAATAAAGAATTGGTTGGACCCGTTTGGATCGAACTCAACAGAGAAGATCCCTTCTGCTGGGTCCATAGAATTTTTCCATGAAATCAACTTCTGCCTTCCTGCTTCTTTTGTTTTACCAAATTTAGCACCAGGCAATATAGTATCTGTGGGATGATCTATGCTTTGCCACAAGAAGCTAGTGGTGGAACCAGTCCTTTTTCTTAACACAAGATTCCCTGTATCGAGTAATTCACCAGTTGTGGAATTTGGTTTTATCGACATAACATTTGTAGACCAAATCTGAGTTTTGTTTTGATCTAAAAGAACTAGATTTCCATCTGCAGAAATTTTTAACTCAGAGGCACTTGGGTCTGATATAGGTGCATTCCTATTTGCAATCCAGACAGGAGTAAGCTGGGGTATCTTCTTGAACCAGATACCAAGGTAATAATTTGGAGAGATGGATTCATTACCTAGAGTGAAGAAACCCAGTTCAAAATATCCATTTTCTGAGATAAGGGTTTTGTTACCAGAGAGAGGGTTGTTGTAGGAGATCGGATCGGATGCAAGAGTGAACAGAGATTCATTGAGACACAAAGGGAAAAGAAATAGGAGAATCAACCAAGGTTTTGAGTGAGCCATATTTGGTGAAGTTGAGAAAATGGAAGTATAACTTTTTATTCAAAGAATTAGTCTTAATTGTCTTCTCTGAAATTACTTATGAATTGTTACAGACTTGCTGGCCATGTCATTTATTTTAACTTTTTAACTTAGAAGTCTTTGTCATTTGACTTTAAGTCTTTAACAAAGGAGTCTTTCCTCCCACGTGCTGTAGACAACTAGACATTTTGTTGCTTTCACTGTTTACTCTCTTTGTGAAAAGATTGGAATCCGTAACTACCTGGTGATTATAAAAACGTGTTTATTTTTGGAATTATTTCAGTTAGTCATTAATTTTCAGATGGACTGTCTTCAATACTGAAATCTGATGATATTTTAATTGTATATACATGATAATTTTATGATGTAGATTACTCAGCTCAAATCTAACATTGTGACATATATTTAGGCTCGAGTTATCTGTGGACGCGTACATGTGTACAGATTTGAACACAGACCTTTTTTTCTTTCAGATTTCTTTCCAAGGATTTTGAGAGGAGGAAAAAGTACCTTGCACCAAAATCGTTTGATGCAAAGCGAAATTAACAGATCACAATCAAATGAGCACAAGAGACGTACGGGTTTTAATTCGGCAATTTGTCGAACAGCTTCCGTGCAATTGCGGAGCAATTCAGCTTGCAATGGTTTAGTCTTCAGAACGTTTGATTCCGAAGCAAGTACTGAATTTTCAGTGATATTAAACTGACAAGCCTGGCCCACAACGATTTCACTTGAATTTTATAACTGGACCAGCTTGGCAGCTTAAGTAGAGGCCTATTTGATTTTCAAAATTCTTCATACCCTTCCGATCAAGATCTAACGGATCAAGACCAATATCGCTGCAAAATAAAAGAAAAAAGAAAATTTTCTTTTTTTTGAGGTAAAAGCCCGTAGGCATGTGTTAACACTGATTAGATGTTCTTACAGTACATACAGAAACATTAATCAAATATCCCCCAAAAAACGACTGTAAACATCTAAAGTTTTACTAAGCCAGACTATATCAGAAACATCCTCCTGATTTATAAACAAGCAAAATAGAAGGATTCTGATAGTGCCACCACATAACATGCTATACGATAAGGGCCACCTAGTTGTTATCCCAGATAAAACAAGGAGGAGCTGTATTCCAGTCTTGAGGTATTTCTTGCACCATGATGTTTGCCCTGGCCTGATTTGCTAGATTATGTGCTGGGTGTAACGCATTTCTATAAGCATGTCTCACCTTGATCCTTGTTATATTATAATATTACAGAGCTTTTGAATGATTTTTTTGTACTAGGTGCCAAGCTTTCCAAGAAGGTAGTTCCTGCATTGAGAAATTGTTAATTGCACTAACTAATATAAGACAATCTGTGAAAATATGGATCGTTAAATTTGTATCAATTATGGTAGGAAGCTCGTTGATGAAATCATAAATGGCCAGAACTTCTGTCAGAAAAGGGTCTGATGCTCGAATTTTTGCACTTTTCTTACGAATCAAACCCTCTTGTGAATACACAGACCAAAAAGGAATCAGGCAAACTTTCATCGCATATTTTAAAAACCTATTCACTGATAAGGATCACATACCCAAACAAGAGACAGAAATTTTCTTCCAAACATATCTAAATGGACCTCAAAAAATTCTAACACAGTGGGCTTCACAGAAGTTGGGTCAACCACCTGAATTGGAAGAAATAACAAACACACTAAAACAAATGGGACCAGATAAGGCACCAGAGCCTGATGGAATAAATGTTAGATTTCTCTAATCAAATTGGGCCTTCTTAGGACCTGAAATTGCCAAGCAGATCAACACATCATTCATAACTGGTACAGTTCCACTGGATTGGCTCAAATCAACCATTGTACTAATTCCAAAAACAAATGAACCCACCACACCCAAAGATTTCAGACCAATTACTTTAGGAAACACAGTTTACAGACTTCTTATGAAAGTAATATCTAATAGAATTAATGGTATATCAGATCAGTTAATAGAGGCAAATCAGTCAGGGTTTGTTAACCAATGAAAAGTGGCCCGCTAAAATAAATTGGGAAAGAGAGAGAGGAGGAGAACAAACGGGGAGAGCAACCATGGAGCGAAAGTTAAACCGCTCTAGGAGGAAGAAGTAGAATTCATGAACACTTTACAAGATTACTCGAGATGGGTGAAGGTACTTGTCTAGTCCGTCAATTTCTCGCCATCCAGCGTAGGCGCGAAGCCTACACTAAGCTTCGCATGTAACTATGAACCACAACCAAATTGTCAGCTTAGAAATTGAAGAGTTTTGATCAGTTTTAATCTTGGATCGGTTGTTTTTTTTATTCATTGCTCATAGACTTACAACACACACTCACAAATAATAAAAAATAAACATGAAAACTCCTTAAAAATAGCTTCTAACAGAATTTGAATTTCAGATCTTTCTCATGAATATCTTATACATCACCACTACACTAGATATAGTTTGACTAACACCTTATTGTAGCATTTAGAAGATATTGTGTGCAGATACGCACTTCGTTGGTTTCTAATTAGGTTATCTAACTAGAAAATAAGGTAGGATATTTCTTTTGCAAGTTCTTTCAGACTTTTTCATTCACTTAATTTGGTCAAATTTAGTTGACATCACACAAACTGTTCTAAACAGGTCATTGATTTGGAATCAATGCTTATGTTATTGTTGGTATCTGAAAATGTATCAATTATTAGCCTACAAATAAATAAAGAATAAAACAAGCATCAGAAGCACAACAAAGCATACAAAGAGTCCCAATTGAAGGCCAACTCAATTTTGGAAGAAAATCAGGGTCTTATGTGCAAAAATGTCAAAATCTTATCAAACCCTAATCAAGTGCAAATGAAGGCTCAAGAATGTTCTTCAAGTAATTAACAAAGTGTCATGTGATTGAAAAAGCTATTTGGAACATAATGTGTGCAATTAACATAATGTGAGCTTAATTAAGGGTCAAGAGCTCAAGAAATTTGGTCAAGCTATATACCAATAAATTCTAAAGAAAATGTGTGGATTTTTGGGCTTTATTTCACTAAAAAATTCGACTATTTAAGCCTCCAAACAATTCAAAACAAATTTGAATAATTCAAATTCGAATTTTCAAGCATAAAACAACATATGGATATAATTTGGGCCTCAATATCATTTCATTTTCTTTTATGGGATTTGGATGAACTGGGCTTACACATACCCAATCCCATCCAAAGGAGCTGTCAGTCTTATGGCCTACAAGAACCAAGTCTACACAAAAAGGGGAAGGAAGTGTCGCTGAGAACGTGTCATTAAACCTGACATATGGGTCCCATGTTGTCAGCTCCCTAATCCAATGTAGCCCGAGATCCAACACCTGACCTTGTTAGTGACACATTAAACCTTAAGCCCCTTGCGCGAGTCCTAAACCTCTGCTTAAATCAGAAAGAAAGAGAGAGAAGATGAACTCGACCTATGAGAGCTTGCCACATGTTCTCCTCCTTCTTCCTTCTAAGCTTCGAAACTGGAGGCCTCTAATGGGATTGATCTTCCTGATCTTTAAGAATTAAGCTGCAAGCCAATACCACTTGAAAGAAGAGAGTAAGGAGATCATCATGGTCATCATCAATCAATCCAGAGCTCAAAGAACAGGGAGAATAGTCAAGCTCAAACATGTTAGTACCAAATTGAAACTAGCAATTCAAGACTCCTGAAATCACCACGATGCTAGAACCAAGCTTGGTTTGATCTGAAAGCAACTAATTTGGTCAGAACACCTAGACACTCTCTCACAAGGGACTGACAAGTGGACCCAGTGATTTAGAGGACTTGGTAGATGTAAATAGGGATTGCAATAATCTCATAACACTCAATTGAGTATGTTCAAAGCTTAATTGGGATTAATTTGGAGCCCAATTGCAAAAGCCTAATTTTTAACCCGAAAGGCAATGAAATGGTGTTGAATGGGTGTCAACATCTGCTCCAACAACCTAGAAAGCTTTTATACCTCTACCAAATCAGCTGATGTCAGCAAAGGGTACCTGAAGGACATCCTAGGATGCTGCAACAGCCAATTGGTGAAAGCACATGGATCAAGGCTCATCTGACTCAATCTGCATCCTAAATCGAAATAACCAATG
>CAXKVX010002297.1:0-32646 GCA_964058865.1 Eleocharis quinqueflora
AGAACTTTCTGGGATAATACGCCTTTTGTTTTCTTTTTGTGTAATTTACCTATTAACTCTGAAAATTTAATGTTAGTTGAGGATTGCTGAAGAGAAATGCGAGGAAGCAGAAGCACGAGCAAAGGAGCTTGAGAAACAAGTAATATGCTTCTTCTTTTTGTCTAATGCTAAACATTTTAATCTTTTCTAATACATGAGATAATTGTATGAACTGGCAATTTACTTATGTAGGTAGCTGCGCTTGGTGAAGGTGTATCGATGGAAGCAAAGCTATTGAGTAGGTAAGCCTCGTTATTTTTTATATAATAGTTTGATATGCGTAATTTATAAAAGATGCTGTCTTATATTCTTATAATACCACTTTGATTTATTTATTTTTTGTAGGAAGGAGGCGGCATTGCGTCAAAGAGAGGTACATTTTTCTAGTTGTAACACTATATTTTATTGATATTATTACATGCCCTGACCATCATGGTACCAAACCTGGCAAACATGTTTTCAAAATCGGTTATTTCTATGTTCAATATTTCATTCTTTTAAGCAGAAATTAGTGTCTACATATAAGTTAAGTGTAGAATCCATCCTAAACCTTTGAAAAAGAACCTTAACCCAAGAATATATTATGGCAATGTTGTATGTCCCACTAGATCTTAAAAATAAAACATACAGCCCCACAAAAAAGGCATTGCACATCTCTTAATAGCACAAGAAGTGTAATGTCTGCCCCTTAAAAATTGAATGACAACCCGTGTTCTTGTTTTTCCCAAATTCTTGAGATCCCTAAATATGCCTACTTCCTCATTTTTATCTAGACATGAGTATAAACAATGAGGTAATTCAGGCCGCTGTTAATGGAGGGGTGCATCATATATTACTGTTTTGCATGCATATAATTTTTTGAAGTTACCATAACAGGCAAATATTAAATTTTGTTTCTCAAACAAATAAAACAAAGAGAAATGGAATATGCTTTGTTGTTTACGTAGGCTGCTTTAAAAGCTGCAAGAGAATCAAAGGATGGGAGGGATGAAGAAATAACCACAATAAGGCAAGAATTGGAGGTACATTTATCTCAAAACATTTGAATATTTACCAAGGTTTTTGTTGTGTACATTCATCTCCTAAACATTTGAAATATTAACTGTTTCTTTTTTATTTGTTTGTAGTCAGTTAAGGAAGAAGCTGCAACAGCCATAGACCAATTCAAAGAAGCTGAAGCAGAAGCAAAAGCTCTGAGGTCAATGACTCAGCGGATGGTCTTAACCCAAGAAGAAATGGTTTGTAAAATTTCAATTGATTTGAAGATTTCTTTGCTTTGTGCATAACCTGTGTATTCTGTTCTCTTTAGGATTATCTTCAGATTATTAGATCTAAAAGTTAACAATAATCCCTTACACTTTCATACAACCTACCAACTTTGAACCAAAACTAATCCTCTTACTATAAGTTTTTTTGCAACTTATTTAATTAATTACATAGAACTTACTGGTGTTCCTGTTAGTCTTCTTACTAGTGACATTTTATTTTAATGATTATGTGCAAGTTACAGCTATAAGCATTGAACTTCTACAACAATTGATTATTATATGCAAATTGAAACTATAATGTATTGTTAACTGTACAAAATCATTGGCAAGAAATATTAGCAGATGTGCATTTCATGTTTTTCTTCTAGGAACAAGTGGTGCTGAAAAGATGCTGGCTTGCACGCTACTGGGGTCTAGCTGTACAATATGGTAATATTATACTGATAAGGACCTTACTGGCTAATTAATTCAATAACATAATTGAAATGAATATAATAAATCTTCAGGGATCTATCCTGATATTGCGGTGTCTAAACATGAGTACTGGTCATCACTGGCGCCTCTACCTCTAGAAGTTGTTCTTTCAGCTGGTCAAAAGGCCAAAGACGAACCTCAGAAGAAAGGCAAGTTGAATTACATTGTGTGAATTAATTACTTATATAGTGGCATACATGGTGCTAGTACCCAAAATGAAGCCTTCCTATGCACTTGAAGCACCTTAGAAAAGTGTAAACCCAAAAAAGAAGAAACAGGAAACTCAATTTAAACTTATTCCGCTGCTCTAATATTATCTAGGATCTTTACCTGCTGTGACTATACTTCTTTTAATTTGTTCTCAAAAGTGTTTTTGCCATTTATTTGGTTTGGCTTTGTATTTGTGGGACACGCAGAAGAGAATGAAGGAGAGAGAAAGAATAAGATAGTCAGAGATACGAGCGACATAATGGGTGAAGGGAACATTGAGAGCATTCTTTCTGTAGAAATGGGGCTTAGAGAATTGTCTTCTCTTAAGGTATTATTCCAGACTTGTACTAATTTTCTACATTCTTTTGTTTTTCTTGTAATTTATGTTCTAGCAATTCCTTGATTAAATGTATGAGATTTGTGTAGGTAGAGGATGCGGTGGTACTTGCATTAGGTCAACACCGTCGACCAAATTTTTCTCGACAGTTTATTTCAGGTAGATTGAGGATACTTTTCTCATGTGATAAATACTTTCTTGACCGCCTGTTTCTGTTAATTCAGAGGAAGCTAGGATCAGGCCCCTCTGTAAAAGTTTACCTTTTGTTTTCTTGTTCAACACTTCAACTACAACTAACAAGATGCCATTGGTTTTTACTCGTATTCAGACTTCAAAGCACCAGGAGAGCCCAAGTTCTTCGAATCATATGGTAAAGCATCTAAAATCTTTCTTGTATTTTCCTGTGTTTTTTTAAAAGGATGCAGATTGAACTTAATTATTTACTTGTTATAAGTTGTCTAGTATATTTATTTATCAAAATTTTGCAGAACTTGGCCCAGAGGAGGCAGAAGATGTCAGCTTCAAGCAGGTAATTCCTTTCTGTCAGAAAATCCTCACCATCTTATGCTCTTTCTATTTTATAAGATTCTGTGTGGTTTCACATTTCTTTTTTTCTTTTCTTTTGACATTTCTTTGGTTAGAGTAAGCATGATCCACAGTGCAATCTTTAATTTATCAACATATAGCCAATACTTGAAGCTTTACTATTCAGTTAATTTTTTTTACGTTTGCAATCTTTGGAATAATTCCAGCATATTTATTGAATGCAGGCATGGCTTATGTATTACTGGAGAAGAGCAAAGAATCATTATGTGGAAGAAGACATTGCTGAAGAGAGGCTCCACTTTTGGATTTCTCGCAACTCCCAACCTCCTACTTCTCATGATGCTATTGACGGTTAGTCTGTCCCTTGCCAGTCGTTCCTAAAAGTTTGGTGTTTTGGTCGGTCCCAGTTGTGTATTTGTTCTGATATTTTTTTTATTGAGACTTAAATATTGAGATTAGAGAGCATAAAATAATTGATTCCTGAACTCGATTGACTTTAAATTAGTAACCCCGAATATTGCCGATAATGACTAGTTAGGGACTAGGGGTCGCAATTATGAACCCAACCTGCCTGGCCAACTCTGACCCAAACCGATGGTTTGATGGTTCTGGCTCAGGTGTTACTTCCTTTGACATACAACCTTTCGGTCAGTTCGGGTCATGACCTGTTAATCCTGACCTGATCCATTTTGTGTTTTGTGTTTCCTTTTTGGAGCTTCCCATGCGGGATTCTATAATAATATTGCAAGTCCAAAGGACCGTATGGAATATAAAGAAAATGAAAAAAAAGATCAAACTCCTGTAGCATAGATGGGAAAGCAAGTCATTTAGTAACCTGTTTTTTTGTCTAAAGTGCAGCACTGATCATATTTAAATTAATTTCTGCTTCTTTCATGGGCCGGGGATGCATAACCCATCAAATGAATATGGGTCGGTTCGTTTTGGCCGATGATGAGATGGTCTGGCCTGCTTGTTTTAAAATAATAATGAAACATTGTTGGTCCTACCAAATCTGACTGACATGAAGTTCTAGTGTTTGACCTGACCCAAATCTGGCCTTTGTGGTACAGCAAGTATCACCAAGAGTGAATTCATTTGTAATAATTAGAAGTTGATTGTTCAAATTGTAAACGCAGTGGAGAGAGGCCTAACAGAATTGAGAAAACTAGGCATTGAACAACAACTGTGGGAAACCTCAAGAAGAGAAGATGAAGAACCATCAGCCGAAAACCCTTGATTATAGTGTAAAAATTACCATCTTAACCTTATGTCAATCTATCTGTATGATCCCATTTTAAAAATGGTTTTTGAGAGCGAAGTTCTTGATAGTGCTAGAAGCTTGTTCAAACTGTATGATAGAACGTCAATTTTCGGGCTATGTATACCAGCCATAGGGAGAGCTTTTCAAGTGTGTAAGTGTTGCAAGGAACTTTTGTTTCATTTTTCCTCTTTGTTATTATTTATTTTTTTGGCCCTAATGTGCAGTGTATCTGACTGTTCTCCAGTTATCATTAAATGTATGTTTCTGTTGTTGATTTTGTATTTGTTGTATTATCATTGTTGAAATTCTTGTATTAGAATCTTTTTTATCCTTGTTGCTAGTGTGGTCATGAAATGTCAATAACAAACCAAGAACATGGTAGGGGAAGTTGTCCAGGTTCATCAAACAAGGAGATGGAAGTCATTGTGAACTAGGGGTGGGAGTGTCGTCTTGAATCTAAAACCTGAATGCCTAAACGAAGGTCTGCATTCTTTTATATTAAATTATATTATATTATAGTTTTTATTGCACCATAGTTTTGTTTGAACTTGAATAATTTCCTAGCTGATTGTTTTGATTGAAGTGATATAAGTGGCTTGGTTTTCTGGTTACATCTTGATGACATTTATGCACTATGGATCTCATAATAATGCTAGTGATTTTTTTTTTTTGAGATAAAAATGGAGTCAAGCTATCCAAATTAGTGACAGAAGTGACCTTGTAATTAGTGATACAATACAATTGATACTTGTAGGCAATTCCATGAATGAATTAGAAACACTGAATGCTCTGCTGGCTGTCTGATAGTCCTAGGTCAATTGACATTTTAGAGAATATAGTCCATGTTGGTAGTTTCTTGATGTTGTTGATGAAGCATTAGAGTACCCTTAGAGTTGCCTTGATAAATTCAGGTTTTTGATTCCTCGACAGAATTTGACAAGGCAAAAGTCTAATTCTCTGTTTTTGAAACATCTGGATTAGGGAATTGATATCTATCATTTCTGTTGGCGAGTTTTGAATTTTCATTTATTGTAAGAGATACTCTTGAGAATGAGATGTATTAATCATGCCATTATTAAGAAAAGATATATGATTTTGCGGACTGTCAGAATTTGACACAAATTTTATAATGAAACTTCAGATTAACGAAGGATGACAGGTCCCATCACTTCCAGTAATTTCATCTGTAAATGGCTTATGTGGTTATGATAAATACCACCTTTGAAGAAATACTCAAGTCCTCTTAGGAGAAATTCGGTTAGTTTCCCTGTTCAAACCAGAACCCGTATCTGGCACACAGTAAAATTTTGAAAGTTATTCATTTGAACTTGTATTCCTGGTGTGAATCTTTCTTATTTTATTCCTGGTTATTTCTGTGTGACCGTGGCAGTTTCTGAATTGAACCTTGTTTGCATTTGTTGTAGAAAACATATTGTCACCTTTTCTCTGTTGCTTTAAATCCATTAGATCAATAGATGTGTTCATTATGATAATTTGTGCATTTAAGATGTGTAGGAAAATCTTATTGTGTAATATTAAGTTCAGACTATTAGGCAAATAATTATACCTTAATTGGTTTAGTGCTATATATGCACCAAGTCCGTGTCACAATTGCCTAGGCTTCTCAAATGGACCCGAATTTGCTGTAGCGCAGTCAGCGCAGTATCGTGCTACAGCAAATGGATGGTCTGGATCGACCGCTAGCGATGAAAATCAAAAAGGCATTTATACTTTGACATGAATCTTGATGCAATCAATAAAAATCGAACGGTCCAGATGTTTCAGTATACCATCCCGCGCAGCACCAGATCCGATTCGTTCTCAAATTGGTACAGATTTTGTTTCAATTGGTCTTTGCATGGAGCTTAGTGTAAACAGGCCGAGATAAAGAAACAACGGAAGCATTGAAAAAGTACCCCTTATTAGGCCTGATATGATGATATCTATTTTTTTTAATAAACTCTCTCTTTATACAAGATAAGGCCTAAATTTTAATTATTTTTATTTGATGTTCAACTTAATGGACCAATAGTATTATTATTCACTTAAATTTATATCAAGTTAACAAAAAGAATTAGCTTATTTTTATGAATATACAATTATCACATAATAGTACTTCCACAAGTATGCCCAAGTGAGATTTATGAAAAATATAAACGGAGAGAAATCAAATTAGATGCCTGGTTAAATTTATTTTGTTCTACTTTTTAAAAAGAAAAAAAACAAATCAATTGATTGAAGTTGATATTAGGAAGAAAAGGAATTTTGTCAGTTACTTAAAGGTGAGCTTTGAGCTTCTGGAAAGAAAGGAAAAAAACATAATAATGAAATGTTATTTGTGCATATCTTATAATTAGAGCAAGGCTAAAATAATATGCATAGTACACCACGTTACGTATTATAATGCGCTTATGTATATTTAATTTGTTTAATAAATTGAGATTTAAGTTGCTCAATAAATTCTTCATAACAAAATCTCGTAAGAAATCAAATTTCGTGATTTTTAGAGCTTACTTGCTATTTTTTAAATATTTTTTTAAAAAACATCTCAAAAATGACACTTTTGTAATATTAAATCTGGAATGTTTTCAAAAAATATTTAAAAAAAGCTCTAAAAATCACAAAATTTGATTTTCTACAATATTTTGACATGTGAAATTTATTGAGCAACTTAAATATCAATTATTGAGATATACATATACGCATAGGATAAAATATGATGTCCTATGCATATTGTTTTAGCCTTACTCCTTATAATTAATGGCATATGTTAGATTTAAAAGAACAAAGCTGTCGCCTTTAAAAATACAATGACAGCACATTTTCTTGCAAAAAGAATATAAGAAAAATACAAATCGGTTGGAAATTATGTGCAACAGCTACGCGCGAAGATGCTTGTATATCACATATATAATGAGGTATAGCATTTGCATATATCTAAACTCACCATCCAATTGCCTTTCTTTAATGCGCAAATCATTAATAAAGCCATATACTATCAATTTAATTTGGCATGTTTTATTAAATAAATAGTGTATTTGTTAATTTGCACTATGGTAAAACCGTAGAAGAAAAGTAATCAACTTGAGTTGGAAAATTCTTTGAAAAAAAACAAATACTAAAAATTGTTCTTTTTTTTGTGATGTTGACAAATTCATTTTTGTAGCTTAAATTCCATCAACTGGAACTGGTTTACTTTTCACGCACCACAGAATATCAGAATTTCTAAGAAATTTCACGTGCATCTAGTAAATTTAGTCGGTAAATAAAAATTCTGACCAAAGAAATATAGAGGGATTTAATAATTATGATTTTAGTATTTCAGCATGAATATTTGTATAATAAAAATTAAAATATCAAATTCCCACTGAAAGTATGGAATTTGGAGACAGTTGGAAAAATCATCACCAAATTTTAGGTATGGAACATACTTTTACAACTATTTTGAATCATATAAGCATGTTTTTATCATTTTTCTTAACAAAAAAAAAGTACTAAAACCTTTTTTTGGAAAATTTGGCCAAGTTGCTATATGAATCTTTCTTTTTTTCCTATCTTGAGAATAATCTTTTTACATAAAAAATTGTAGAATATTTTTTCAATTTGTTTTGTGCACGTCAAGATGCCAAAAAAAAATATTACTAAAACAGTGCTTGATTTTTTTTTACATCATAGTATTATTATCACTATCATTATTATTATTTTCTTATCATCACCATCATCATCATTATTATTATTAGGAGAAGGGATCGGATGACAACAACTTTGGTGACACCAACTTTTCATTTCCAAAGTTCAAATTGTTGATCCACACTGTTGAACATGATCTCTATAATAAATTACGCTTGCATATCAAATTTTACATTTTTTTATTTTTTACTATTTATTAAGACGGGTGCAAAACATGCCAAAGTTACAACAATCTGAATCGTTGATTTTTACATCCATCTTAATAAATAGTAAAAAATCATAAAAATGTAAAATTTGATCTGCAAGCGTATTTTATTATGGAGATCATGTTCAACGGTTTGGATCAATAATTTGGACTATGAAAATGAAAAAAATAATTGTTATTATAATTGATGTCACCAAAATTATTGTCATATGATTTGGTTCTCTAATCACAACATCTATTGCTGAATGTTTTTTTAACTTCATTCTCATATTTATGCTGACGACAACTTGAACTCGTGACTTCTTAAAATTCATTCTAATTTGCTATCATTAAACTATTAAATCATTTGCACCAATAAATTAGCTCATGAAGTATGCATTAAAATGTTTCAATATGCTTTGCTATAATGCGTTTCTCAATTGAACTTTCACCAAAATATAACATCATCATCCTTCTAGAAAATATCAAGTCTAGGGAAAGAGGTGTTCTATTAATAGCCAAACGATCTAAAACAAAAAAGATAAATAAATAAATAAATAAGGGGAACTTTCTATCAAATTCAAGAGCTCTTTTGAGGTGTCCCTCCTAACTTGGTTAAAAGCAAAGGCCTATAAACAAGCGTGTTTAAATTTTGCTTGAAATCTTTAATAAATAAAAAAAAATTTGCTTGAAATACACAGACAAAAGAGAGAGCATCGGTCTATTCGCTTCCAAAAAAACTGTACAAGCATTTATTTGATAGCAACCAGTTAGGAAAAATATCTTATCATGTTTGGGAAAAAAATCTCTAAGGACACATTTTTATCGATTGTGTATTTAAATTTACTTCATTTATTTTTTACTTGAGGTCAGTAAAAAAATTTAAGATTGTTTTCAAAGTGGTTCAAAATGATTTATATTTTTTAAAATTCTAAATATAAGCATATTTTTAAAAAAAAAACTCAATTACATTATAAATTTTGAAAAAAAAAATCCATGATGAATTAGCTGATCCAATATGTTCCTTTGTGTGGCTCCGTCACTACGTAAACACTTAAATGCTGAATAATAATATTTTTTGAAGAATTATTTCTTAATCTAGTGGTTAAGAAACAACATCATTCGTGCAAAAAATTGTTGGTTAAAAAAACAATATTTATATTGAAATGACTTTGATCCTTCATCTTAGACTTGTCTAGAGACTATCTAGAATGCAAAAAGAAAATCACTTTTAAGTATTTTAAAAAGAAATTTTTAACAGATCAACCTAAAAGTAAAAAACAGAGTTGAATATTGAGCAAAAGAAACAAAATATGTCCTAAATTTTTCTTCATAAGAAAATGTTTCTTTTTTTTAGTGACAAGTTATGTTGGAAAGTGTCATGCTAGTGAAATAATTTTCTTTGTAAAATAATTTTGTGGGGCATATTAGCCTATTAGGGGACCCACCACATCAGACAACAACATTTAATAGATGTACTGATGTACAAACTCCCAAACCGGACCAGACTAATATTATTGCACTTGTCACTATATCCCACCATTCTTAGTCAATATCACAGACATGAATCCTTGTGGGCCCCACTAGGTACTACTATTCCAATTCAGTGCTTCTATTTTTATATTTTTCTGAACACATGAATCGTTTGCGACCTTGACTACGGAAATTTTATAATTCTCTGAATCAAACTTTAATATTCACTTTTTATTTGGACATGACTGAAATTATCTCATCTTAGACATTTTATTTTCCTTTTTTTATATAGGCCAGCAGAATTATGTTTGCACACAAACAAATTCATATCTGTTGTTAATTCGGGGATAACAGAGTTTTGATATTTTATAATTTGATCGTTTATTTTTAATATAACGAATAAAATATATAATATATCGGACTTCGTGCAGTCTATTTGTATCGTTCATTTATCTGCGTCGAAATCGAAATCTGACGATCGAATCAGAGAATAACAAACATTTTCTTTTCCTTTTTTTTATAGGTCAGCAGAATTATGTTTGCACACAAACGAATTCATCGATTAGTCCGCTGTAAAATTTGTTAACTAATCACCAAAATCTGATATTTGCACGAAAGTAATTTGAGAAATTTAACTCTTTTATTTTAAAAATATATAAGAAGGATACTTGTTAAATTTTATTTCACATGATTGGAAATTACCGACCCCAATAATATATATATCAGAGATAAAAAATGTATACAGTGATAACTTTTTTTTTAATAATGGTACTGTAATTTCATTGGCGTTTTGCAAAGATATCTATATTTAAATAGTGTTTTTTGAGACAAAAATAGTGAAGATAATGCTGTGTTTTCTCAAAAGCTGAAATTGCTTGTTTGTCACGGGTAGTTGTTTCCTCAAAAAGAAAATTTTATTTGCTTGTCCTTTCAACACATAAATTCAAACTGGCAAAAGCAATAGTTTTCTTGTGAAAATTACATGTTTGAATAAACAAATTATTCTGTATATATTGAAGACTAATTGACTTAATTTCTATCTTTTATCTCAAAAATATGTGTAATTAATTTACTGTTTATGAATGTGTTTTTTTTTGTTGCAGTAAGACCAATATTTTGTAAGAATATGGCATAATACTACTTGATCAACTTGTAGCTGACTTGAAATATATAGTAAACTGTTATTGAAGAATACTTGGATCCAATCAACATATAAATATTATGACAAGTTGTAATGCATTTAATTTTCAATTCAGTAATTTTTTTTTCAATAAGGGTAATGTTATGACTTTTGACTGTTTATTGATACTTTTCTTACAAAATAGACGGTTTGAAACCTAAGAAAAAAAAATCAGAAAAATTATTTTAGTCCATTTATACATAAAATAATATTAATTTTTTTTTTAACGTTGTGATTAAACTGAGATACCTCAGCAGCCTCATTTTTCTTTGACAGTTCATGTTTGGCCCGTTCAAATTTGTACCACTTTTGCTATTATTTTTCTTTGTAAACTTTTTTACTACTTTAACATTATATAACTCTGGTAGAAGTCAACAGTAAGAAATTTCTTACTGTTTGCTGGTTTGTATACAGTAAGAACTTTCTTTGCTTTTGAAAGATTTCATTTTCAATTAGATGTGACATTATAGTCTTCCTAGTAAACATATTCCCTTTTCTACACAGAGATCAAGAAACTTCAATCTATTATTCTATTGCCTATTGGCCTTATTTTTTTGTTATATTTTAATTGTAGCTATTAGCCACTAAGCACTAGAGAGAGACCTACTACCCTATAGGCTATAGGTCATTGCAACAAATTAAGTTATCAACTATATATGGTATATCATTTTATTAATACATAAAGATAAGAGGTATTTTTGAATGGCTCACCAAAAGTGAAATGAAAATAAAAATGATAAGGAGTCAATGACACACAAAAATGTATTTAGGATATTCTTTAGCATATTGCATATAGAAAAAAAAAACATCTTGCAAACACATATATATTATTATCCATTATATAATTAGGTGATATCATTGTGCTCAAAGATCATGGTTGTAATTAAGTCAATATATGTGCAAATTTAAGTTTAAATTCTGTACAAATGTAGACCCATCTTTAAAAATAAATGATTAAACTAAGATGCACAATTGACCAATCAAGGAGTAAAATTTATGTGCCCATTGAAATAGCAGAGATAGAATTTAATTTAGTTGAATATAATTTAAGCAAAGAGTAGTGGGTTCCCACTTCCCAGCACCTTAATTAGTTGCATCTACAGCCAAAAACACAATTTTTTTCAAAAGCTGCTTGCCTTAACAACCAACATAGCTTTATAACTCAACCAATCAAATCCCCTTTATCTGCCTTTCATCATCAACCCCTCTTTCTTTCTTTCTTTCTTCCTATCCTCCCCTACCTCTTACCTAAATAATAATAAAATAAGTAATAAAATAATAAAAGAAGACAAAATTATTATGGGTCCTGTTCTCCTGTGATGCACCCGTGTGGCTCACTGTGCTATTTTCCTGTTTGCATGTCTAGTCCCTTGTTTCTTTTAGACCTCTTGTCACTTGTCAAACATAGTCCTTAACGAGTCATAAATAATCATTGTGTTTGGGAATTTCAGTTCAATAAATAAAAGATTATAAAATAATGGAACGGGATCTGTTGCTCGTAAATTCCTGTTTGTTTCGATCTGGACCGTTCAAAACTCATCTAACGGTCAAAGCATCTATTTTCTGAATCAAATCACATCCGTCTGTGACGGTCGGACGGTCGGATCGAAACAAGCAGGAAAACAAGCACTATTTTTAGGAGCACCAGATTTGGACTCTAAAATAATACTACGCAAGTCCTGAAGTTAAAAGAAAAATAAAGGCATCAGAATCCTTTTCTTACCAAAAAAAAATGGTTTCAGAAAACAGTAGAGTTCATTCAATATTCATCGTAAATGTCTCCGTGCATGCTGCTACTTTTTACTGTGAAGCAACAATGTTCAGTGTATCAACTTTTTACTTTTCTGATCTCAAAATTAACGAATCGACACCGTATTACCACATGACCCGAGAAAGAAACAGAAACGCTGTATTTAGATTTGGAGAGAATGGCAGAAACGAAACCCAACCGAAAGAGCACTCTTAAATGATATTTATGGAACCAATTTCGACAATGACATAGATACCTATGGTCTCTTTCTCTCCTTTTTCCTCGAAATTACTTATTCCAAACACAGTTTTGTGGATGTCTTTTCTTTGATCATTCAACGACAACCACGAACAAACCCACTAGAGGATCCTAGAATAGAAATTTGGTTCCCAGTGGGACCCCCCAAAACTTGGTGTTTGCTAAAATAGAACCAACATACAAAAAACCACTATGCGCTCTCATTCAAACAGCATACATGAAATTATGATGACAGTATTCACCTAATCTATTGTATTATTTTGAACTTAAATTTGACAATCCGTACTCTTTTTAAGTGGCTCTCTGAAAATATAATCAACACAGATAGATATATTATTATACATAACACAGGAGTCATTGTTATGTCATATTCACGCTACAAAACTCCAACGAAAGAGAACGCGCATATAATGAGAAAGTTCTCTATCAATAGACTCGAACTCCATAAAACAGCACAATATTTACAAAAAACGAAAAATACGTTGTGATCAGCCTCGTTACTTTTATGGGCCAATACATAATACAATAAAATTAAAGAAAAAAAGGATGGCAGCTACTTCTACCAAATCCAGAGTTGCTGTGCACCTCTAGATAAGCTTCGCGTTTAGGCATGCCAAACTGACATGTCTAACAAGGGGAGGAACATTACTAGTCTCTTCACAGAAACCTAAAAATGACAAAAAGATTTAACATATTTATTAGAATTTGTTTCTGTTAGGTTCTTTGAAAAAGATGTACAGTTAGGTACGTGTATCCCTTGTCGTAGTACCAGAATTATAGCATAGATTCAATGAACTTGACAGATAACCGTACCAGGTTTTGCTTGAGAGTATACAAGCAACAGTTGCAACAGAGGAAAGCTGAAAAGGGATATAGACACACATATTTTGCAAATTCGGCCAAATCAAACCTCAATTATTATCTAATTAATGAAAACTAGAGTATAAAAAGTATTGATTGAAAGTTCAAAAAACAACTCCAATTTACAGGTAACAGTACAGCATAAAGGTACCAGATCATTTCATTCTACTACAAACCTTGATACCGTATTATTATAGTTTCTTGGTATTATTATAGTATGAAGAAGAATACATACAGAGAATAACATAGGAGGCACAGGATTTCCTCTGAACTAATTTATTCACTATTGCCATCTGCAGCATTGAAAGAAGGCTCATCCAATCCGGGTTTGAGGGATTTGGAATTCATTTTCTGAACCTCCTCCTTTGTGTAGATGTAAATCTTCCTCACCATTCTACAGAACTCCCTGCAAATCAGGTACAAGGATTTAAAAAATGAAGAATAGAAGCTCGCATTTCCAACTCAAAAGAAAAAAATTAAGAACACAACACAAAGAAATGATGAGCAGAATTTAGAGTCTTACTGCCAGGGATCATCTCCAACAAGCATCATATCACCTTCATCATCAGTATAAACAACCATCCAGGTATTTGAACCCACCAGCTCTCCATTGAACTCAAACATTCTGTCCAGATCAGTTATCAGCTCATTATACTGGTTGAACCTTGTCAGGTCTATTGACCGAACTGGCAATGTTCCTTGCCTCTGCACCTGAAAAATATAAAAGCTCACGTCAATGAAATTTTGACTATCAAGTAAAAAAAGAGAGATGCTAGCAGAAAAACAAATAGAAAATATTAATGTCAATCATCTATATATTTCTAAGAATATATCAATTGAAATTCAATTGAAATTACCTTCGTGCAGCTCCTTGTTGAACTGGCCTGGGACTTCCCCTGCCCATCCTTGGTAACTTGGTGACATTTGTCGCTGTACTCACTGGCAACAGGGGCAGTACTAACTGATACAGAATTCTTTGATACCTCAGGGTGAGAATCAGCCTCCATCACCAACTGTTGGTTCAATGATTGTTGCACATGCAAGTTGGGATCATGGGTCGCATGCATGGGCGACTTAAGCAGGTCAGATGAGGCAGCAGTGGCAGGGGTAGCATTCAGTTCAAACCCAAATAATTTGTAGCTCTCTTTTGGTTTCACAACCTCAAATGGTCGAGGCCGAATCACCTTCGGTTGGCTCAACCAACCAGGCATACCATTGATTTGATGAAAAGTTCCACTTTGATTGCCCCTTGAACTCGAGTCTCCCATATCAAATGAACAACTAGAATTTGGTGCCAGGGGATATTGGTTCGACATCATCATGTTAAATGTGCCATCATAATTCGGCTGAATTTGAGCTTTCACTGGAGCTGCTATCCCTGGCGACTCGTTGAAGAAATGCATGTATGAACCACGCGAATCAGCAGTGACAAGCCGAAAAGCTGAGGGAGCAGGGGTGTCCTTGTATTTTGTGGACTCATGGTGCCGCGGCATTTGAAACCAGGTCCCCTCAGCTGATGTGGAAGGAGGCCATAACACAGGCTTTTGGGCAACATCAGAATCGACACTTTCAGTAATTATGCTGTTGCTTCTCATGGGCACCTGATGGTCTTGAGAATGCAACATTTTGTTCGTACCTAAATAAAATATTTACACAATCATTTAGAAGTCAAAATTATTCATTCATATCATAAATGCTGTTGTGTTTGCTCTCATAGTTGATCGTAAATTAAGACCCAACTAAAAGCAGCGTTTTATTTGACTTCTTTAGGAAGCACGAGTCATTTGAGAAAATTGCAATTAAAACCCCGAGCTTTTGCATCGACTAAACTATTCAAGTTCTATCAAATAGAACTTTAACGCAGAGAGGAACAAGTTCTGATTGAAAATGATACCTTCTTTGGTAATGACAGAGGAATCAGGGGCAGCAGTTGCAGCATTTGAACGAGGCCTTTTAATCCTCGAAACAGGTAATGGGTTAACAGGAGGACTTGAAGCAGGCTCTATTTGCCAAGGAGAGACTCGATCAGGACGTGGAATAGATGAATTTTCATCCCACCTTACCTGAAACAATTCCAATTTTCACACTGTTAGTTTAAAAAGAGAAAAAATTGGAGATGAATGTAAGGCAATTTATTATAAAAATATATGCACCTTCAAATATCTCCATTTGGAGTCACGCCACACATTAGGCTCAACCTCTCCTAGTCCAACAATGGTACCAGTGAACCTAGAAGACAAAAAAATTACTCTTCATCTTTTCTTATGTTTTACAATGGCAATCACACTTCCAGTCAAAACAGAAAATGCACATACCTCTGCTCGGGAGCCTCTTCACCTTCAAACCTCATCTTAAACCTCATGCCTATGGAGTAGTTAGTTTTGACTGCTTCCATGTACTGATCAAACGGAATTATGAATTCCGATGGACTTGTCCTGTTTTTGAATTGACACAGGTAACATTTTTTTATGCAGATCATCACATTACCAAAGAAAGCTAACTGAAGTGACAAAATAACACAAATAAATATTTATATATGCTATAAACCTGGGCTTGTAATAGACAGTGAAAGGAGTTTTGGTATTGACAGCATGCCATGCAGTTGCTAAAACACCAAGATGCATGCTGTGACTTGATATCACTGATGAAGGCACATTTGTCAGCTGTCTCATCGCCCTTCTCACGCCAACTCTCAGTTCTCCATTCTCCCCTCTGCAACAATGGAACGCCAAAAATATTAAGTACATATTATTAAAAAAAATAAGAAGTTTTAACATCGTAAAGGGTCTAACTAACCTGAGAAAAATAAAGGCATCTCCAGCAACCAGTCTCTTGGAGCTCACAAAAACACTCCAACCACTCTGTAGTAAATGCCTTCTCGGCTGACCTGATGTACAAAAGAAATGATATTAAAAAGTCAATACAAAGAATAAAGACAAAAATCAGAAAACAGAAGTCTAGAAGTTCATAAAAAATAGAGAATCAAATACCGCGGAATATATGGCGGAAACGCCACTCGATCCCATGAAGGTCCTTGGCAACCAGCTCTTGTGTTGGTGGCTGCTGGCTCATATCCTGTTATAATAAACAAACACAACATCTCAATTAAAATATGAAACACACAGCCAGAGAAAACGGCAGATAGGCAAGTTATCATGGAAATACTTACAAGGGGGGGCAGGCACTCATCAGCATGGCGCCTAAGAACAGAGAATCCGCCATGTGTGCTGGTGTCTGAGGCTGTCAAAGTCTTGCAAAACGACCGCACATGGGGTCTGTTAGGTGGAGTTGTTGTGCTGGTCCCTTTTTCCATTGCATGCTCATCTTGCTGAATCAAATAAAGAAAAAAAAGGATTTATTACCTTCCAAATACTCTTTGGTTGAAAGAAAAAGACAAAAAAGTAATAGAGATTTCGAAGGCTATTAACATAGACTAATCCAGAAAAAACCTTACATTGAGTTCAGGAAGCAGCATAACTTGAGCAAATACTTCATCTGTCTCTTGTTCGGCCTATACACACCAAAAAACTCTCAGATGACAAAAGTAACATGATAGAGAAACAAAAAGATTAGAATGTTTAATAGCTCACACCAGGACGATAATCGTTTGTGTACCTTAAGTTCAACATTTAGGACCCGGCACAGAATTTTGGGTGGGAGGTCATACATGCTCATTTGCTTGTCTGTGGCCTGATTCATTGAAGCTTCCACCTATTTACATATGGTTTACAAAATAAATAAATAAATACTGAGTAGTGTTATTGTTGCAGAAAATAAGGGAAAGGAGAGAAAAAATATCCAAAATTAGAATTGGTTTATATCAAAATCATCCAGGTAAGATACCAGCATTGGTAAAGGTACAAGAACCATGCCAAGTTCTTTCTAGTAGAGAGACATTACAATTTCTCTCTTCCACCTCATACTCAATCACACACATAAATCTACCATAACAATCTCTCTTCCCCCCCTCCCCCCCTTTCGAATGCTCACAGTGAAGAAACCACATACGCACACAATTGCGTATAACTGACCCACACCAGTAACAAACATACCTGCTCTAGGTGACCTTGAGGGAAGTAGAAAACCAAATCTCCTTTCTGAGGCACATTAACAAGAGGGCCCGCGCAGGCATGCCACAGCTCAGCATACAATGGATCTGACATCCCTATACACAGAATCAACCCAGTGTTAAATTTAAATAACAAAACACTTAACCGAAAACTAGTATTTAGAAATAGCTCCTAATCATACATCATGTGTTGCAATTTCAAATCTCATTTCTTTCTGATTGTAGTTAAGAAATTGGGGAAGTTCAGTGCAAATAAGAATTTTTCTTCACAATTAAATCCGATAAATCTTTAATTTTCCGAACAAAAGCGTTTCCAATATTTTTCTTTCAGTAACAAATAGGTAAAATCAGAAAAGGAAATCATATAAAGAAATCTAAGTTCGTAACAAATCATACAGTTAGTTTTTGAAACGAAAAAATTACTGGATATTAAACAAAACGAAAAGAGGGAAAAGGTTTCTTGCTTATATAGCATTCACTGTGGGGATTGAGGAAATTCAGTTTTATCAACTAACAAAACCAATAGTAGTGTAGTGAAATCTCAAATCATGAACAAAATGAAGGAATTAAGGCAAATATAACCTTTTCACGCAAAAATAACTTGCTCTTATGACGTGAAGTAACAAAAAAGGTACAATTTTAAGGGACTTTACTTTTTAAATACTCTACTAATTTTGGAGAACTACCAAGGGAAAAATAGGACCAAAGACCAAACTCTTTACTCCAGAAGAAAATAACCGTTCAAAATTGACTTGCATAATTCTCTCCAAAAATTGGCTTGCATCAATTCCACAATTCATGGGTGAAGTTTTCTTTTAAGGAGCAACACAGAATTTTTTACCAAAAAAAATTCCCCAATAGAGAACCCTAGAAACTTGATTCCAAGTTCTGAAAAGGAGGAAGAATAAATGACCCAAGTCAAACGGGCTTCCACATAACTCTTTAGGATTTCGCCAGTAATAATTATTGAACAGGAGGATTGAGCTTTGATTTAGCCTTTAAATAGTAAATTACCGTTTATATCATAAAAAATTCAAATTAAAACAAAAACTGCAGCTCAACAGAGGATATACTAACACTTAAGCGAGCCAATTTCAGTAATTTCACTAAAAAGCTGAGATTTCTTCAATTTATCTAAAATAGGCTAAAATTAATTCAAACCCTAAAAGGAAGGTAAATTAAAACGACCAGAAAGAGAAAGTCGATCAGGTTAAATACGTACAGTTTCCGTTCTGTGCTAAATCCACCGAATTCATTTCAAAAAAATCTCAAGTAAACCGCGCGACAAATCTCATCCACAGGAAAGAAAACCCTAGAATCCCTACACGATCCGCTCGATCCACAAGACAATAGATCGCCAAATTGCAGCAAAGCCTGATGAAATTGCTTGATCCGATCGGAAGTAAGTTGAATTTGCTCGATTTTTTCTCCTTTTTTTCTCGATCACTTTTGCGCTCTTTCGCTTCTTCTTCGCCCCTCTTTTTTTTTTCTCTAACTTCTCTCTCTTCTCTCTTCTCTCTTCTCTCTTCTCTGTATGGCTCTTGGTCTCTTTGAAGGGAGTAGAAAAAAGAAAGAGATGGCGCTTTTTGTGTATCTACCCTCCAAAAGATCTGTAATTTGAGTACCGAACTTGTGGAAAAAGTAGTGCCGTACAAATCATGTGTTTATACTTTATACTGCCTGAGCTGTCAACACTGAACAAATAACATAAAGAGAAATCCTTAAGCAACTCAAAGATGCTTGTGTTTGGTAAGTATAAACACTAGTATAGTAATTTTAACAAGTATTTAATTAGTGGCTCTAGTTCTTTCAAAACAATTCATTTTTTTTTTATAATTTACTGATAGTAACTTACGAACAACAATGGTCATCACATTTGATATTTGTAATAATTGATAGTTTTTTTGACACGTAGGATTTTTGAAACTCTAAAATTTATTATTAAATGTCTTTTAACGGGATGCGAACTTTGTACTCACGATGGATTGAATTTTAAACAAGTACTTGTGACTTCATTGAAGACATTCTAGTTAGTTATTATTAGACTATTAAATTATTTGCATAATAATTGATAAATTATTAGATGAAATAATTAAAAACAAAAAGAAATTTAGTGCAATTTCTTCTATTGTTTCAATGTAGTCTTGAATAAGAGGTGTATATATAACGAAATTTAAGTTGATGTTACTTCATTCCTTTTTTCTGCATATGAGTGGAAATAATTTTAAAAAATGATTTAGTTAACTTGACATGAAATAGGACTTAACAAAGTTGACAAAGTGATTTTGTAGACACGATGAGTTTTTATGTCAAAAAAGATTGCATTTTTTCAAGTATCAACTCAAATAAGGAGTTTGAGGTAAATGATCTAGTTGGCAGTACGAGCTGTATACTTGAAGAGAGATCGATTTGTTTAAAATTATTCAAACTTATGAAGTATTTCGTGAACACGAAGTTATATAACTTGTCACGAAGAAAAAAAATAGGTAGATTTGATTGACATAAAGTCATAGAGATACAATTTTCCATTTTTGTAAATTATTTGGATTTTTGTTCTTCGTTGTGAGAAATTTATTTTATTTTTTGCACTGAATTTGACGAAATTTTCAAACAAATATGTCATTTTATTGGAGACAATTGTGCTAATTTGTAGTGGGAAGAATTCAATGTATTATTTCAGTATTTATTGAACGAAAAGAATTATTAGTTACTTTGAACAAATGACAAATGTAATTTAAATATTGGATAAGTCTAACTGTTCTTACTATTTCAAATATTCTTTAATAGACTGTAACAGCACCCACGTTGGATAAGTAATTTATTTTATTGTTAAAAAATAAGCAACAACTTCTTGGTTTTTCACAAATTATAATAGCGAATTAGCGATGTAATTAGGAGTAGGTAATCATCTCCAAAACAAAATAAAATAAGCGGAGTACTGTAAAATAATTTTCTAGTTTTAGAGGGCGCAAAGCGAAAAATCACGGAAAAAGGAGAAGAGACTGAGCGTGTGACAGATGTTGCCATGTTGGTCTGCCTTCCGACACTTCTCGTCTACCGGCGGTGACCAGATCTCCGGTCACCTCTTCGCTTTCTCACCAGTATTACTGGATGGTGACGGTAACTCTCCCTTTGCCACTTTCTTTTTTACCTACACGTGTCGGATAAAAATGTCCTTTATGCTGTTTCCCGGTTTGGATCCAACCGGCCGGTTCAGACAGCCTCGAATAAACCGCCGTATGAAATAAAAGATAAGTATTTCCTTAAGATACCCATGTTGTGTACTAGTGTTGTACAAACGGGCTGGTACCCGTGGATTCGACCAGCACGGATTCACGGATTCAACGGGGTGGGTTCGAACTCAAAATCTCCAACTCGATCCGTGATAAATCCAGGCGGGTCGGGCACGGGTCCGTCGGTTTTTTCGAACTTTTTTGAATTTTTTGAATTTTTTTTATTTTTTTTCGAATTTTTTAATTTTAAAAAAATTTCTGGAAATTATTTTAATATATTTTTTTCCATTTTTTTTGAATTTTTTTAAATTTTTGCACAGGTCGGGTCGGACACGAATTCAGGTGGATTTAGAAATTTTTGGCCTACTCGACCCATCATAGATCTGTGGATCCTTCAACCACGGAACGGATCGGACACGAATCGAATCGAATATGGACCACGAAATGGATCGGACACGTCGTGAGTTGGGTCGGATCCACGGGCGGATATAGCCCCGCAGGTTTTAGGAATACTCTATTGTGTAGCCATACTTACACTTTCACGAGTTATTGCATCAATCATCAATGAAACATGTTACATGTATGGTGCATGGTTTCTCCTCTCCTCCAATCAAATGTGTCAAACAAATAATATGCGAGTAAAAGAGGAATAAGAATCTTTCACTTGAAATTGGGTGGTGTACAGATTTTGGAGAGCATCACTCATTGTTTTGTGTTGCTAAGGTTTTTAAAGTGAAATAGAATATTCAAATTCATTAAATTAAGCTGCATATATGTAAGCAACTAAGTAGAACAACAATCTAGGAATAAGGTATCGGCTATCATTTTCATATGCAAAGCATGAGCTATAACATAGAATAAGGCACTCACAAATGCATGATTTTGTAATTAGACTTGTTGAGAGAGAATATATGAATTTTGAATCTTTAGATATTTAAGTATGTCACTTAGATTTTTGGAATCATCATAGATAATGTTTAATTTGATATCCTACATTGTATGTTCAAAACCTAACTATAAACTTTTTTTATTTTGAATATTATTTGGATCCAATCAAAAATATTATCGAAATTACCAATAGGTTCAACAACAAATGATCCCGTGTTATATTATTTATATAATTACATTAATTTAAACAACCTGTTTGTCTTTAGAAAAAATTGTATCTACAATAGTATCTTTTGTTAATAACCTTGATTAGTTTATTTATATAGTAAGAATAGAAATTCTGTGCTAACTCTTAGAATCTCAAAAACTGAGCTGAGCTGAGCTGAGCTTTCTTCTTCTTCCGCGATTTGTCTACTCTCTCTTGAGTCAGCGTCACTATCTATCTTCTCTTTTGATTTAGTTTAGTTCAACCAGCTCACAGAATTTAGATTAATTGAGGTCTGTCACTGTAGATTACCGGAAAATCAACAAAACCCACCAGAAAAATCAAGAAATATTTTGGAAAAAAAAAATCGCTTAATACAAAATTATCTGTTTACAGTAGCTAACATGTTGGGCGAGTTGGTTTAACAACCAGACCAATTTGTCTCTTTTCAGGTACCCGCAACATCAATGCTTACACAAGTGGCGGCATCACCAAACTCAGCTATCAGAGAAATTCTTGAATCACTTCGACTGCATCGTCGCTTTCTCCTCTCCAGTCCGAGCATCCCTCTGTCTAATCTGGTTCAATCCAGGGGCGGATTCAGGATTTCTGTCAGGATGGGTCAGTAATCGGATTTTAATAAATTGTCGGGTACAAATCCATTAAGTCATCGGTAATAATTAATAATAAAAAATTAAACATTAAAAAAATATTAAAAAACAAGTAAAAATAATAAATAGCAGATAATCAAGTCATTGAATATATTATCTCATTTTACATATTAAAAATAAAACAAAAAATTCAAAATAATAGATAATCAAGCCGATAAAGGCAATGTTCCTCTACGAGACTTCATATTTTGGAACATTCGCATAACTTTTTCCTTGTCCACGCTAATAAATAGATCTCTCTCAATAAAAGTAATCAAACAATCATTCATCCATTTATCTTCCATGTTACTTCTTAATTCGGTTTTCACCAAATTTATTGCTGAAAATACCCGCTCAACACTAGCCGTAGCCACCGGCAATATCAAGCACAATTTCACCAACTTGTAAACCAATTGATAAACATTGTGCTTATTTGTTTTCACCATTTTCTGAGAAAGTTCAACCAAGTTATTTATCTCAAAAAAATCTCTATCATCTTGCACATCTATATAATAGTTCTCCAATTGACTCGCGAGAATAGGAATCTCAAATTGATCGAAATCAGAGGGGTAGAATTGAGCTAATTGAAGCAATCTATCTTTGTTAAAAGAGGAAAAACGGTTCTTTGGATCCAAACACGACATACAAATGAGAAGTTCACTATTTATTTCCGTGAACCTATCATTAAGCTCTCTCAATTGCATATCAATAACCGTGTAAAACATATTAACTCGGTAATAATGCAAATAAGTTAAATCTGTTGGGCGTCGTGGATTATCAACATAAAAATCCTTCATATTTGGAACTTCAATTTTGTGTTCCTCACAAAACTCACACACTTATTTGAGTAACTCTTCCCAACCGCTATCCCTCATATTTTGCAACCGAATTTTTGCGATTCTCACTAAGCGCATAGCATTCACTATGTCTTGATCTTTTTTTTGCAAGGTTTGTGATAGATCATGCGTAATGAGTAATGATTTTCTCATGAAATGCAATAAAAAAACAAACTCAAACCTCTGCATAACTCTTTGGTACCCATGCGCTTGTGCCTTTTGTGGTCTCTTTCCCCCGTCGTTTTTAATTTCCTCAAGTACATCTAATGTGGCTGAAAATAGTATAATCATATTATTTAAGGTGGCCAAATGGGAACTCCATCGAGTAAAACCAGCACGTGCAATACCAACTTCTTGGTTCAAACCTCTTCCCGTTGTAATTTTCCCAGCTGAAATTTGTTCCACAATTTCAGCTCTTTGATTCTCACGTAACTGATCACGTCTTTTGGTCGATCCACCAGCAACAATGAGAATACCATCAACTGCTTGAAAAAATAACTCAACATCGTGATGCTCACTAGCTACCGCAACAAGAGCCAATTGCAATTGATGAGCAAAACAATGCACATAGTATGCCGAGTTGTTCTCCCTCAAAATCAATGCCTTGAGACCATTGAATTCTCCGTTCATGTTGCTAGCCCCATCATAACCTTGACCACGCAATCTATAATTTAAAAAATAGTATCATTTTAATAAAAAGCAATTCAAACATATAATAGAAAAATACAACATTGTATATTTTTACATTTTTACCTAGAAAAAGATAGACCATACTTTCCGAGTAAATCCTCAAGTGCCACCTTTAAAGTCATTGATGTTGTTTCATAAACATGAATAATGCCTATAAAATAAAATAAAAAATTGTATCATTTTATAGTCACAAATTATGACTAATTATTTTGTTGGTTTTATCAAATTATGACTAATTCTTACCTAAAAATCGCTCGACAACACAACCTCTTTTGTTTACGTATCTAATCACAACCGCCATTTGCTCTTTGGTCGAGGCATCTCTCGCCTCATCAACCAAAACAGAAAATAATCCATCTCCAAGCTCTGCCAGTATCTCTTGAGTTGTCTCTTCTGCCCAAGCATTCGCAATATCCTTTTGAATGTCCGGTGCAATCAACTTTAGATTTTTAGGAGCTTTGTTAAGAATAACCTCATCTATTTCTTTATTATGATCTCCTAGCCATCTCAACAACTCAAGAAAATTTCCTTTATTGTTGGAACTTTCAGACTCATCGTGCCCACGGAATGCCAAACCTTGCTTTAAAATAATGTAAACCGTATCTACGGTTGCTTCCAGTCGTGTGCGATATTCCATCTCTTGTCTAACACCTTGTCTCTCTACCACAGCTTGAATACTCTGCCTTTCATTCATCAAAGCGACACAATTTCTTTCGGCTTCATTGTGCCGTGAATTTGAAGCACCAATATGATCCTCAAAAGCTTTTTGACCCCTTTTCCAATTTCTAAAACCCTCTCCTACGAAATTGGTTCCTCCACCGGATCCAAGATTTCCTAATCTAAATAGATAACAAGGAAGACAGAATATTGCATCCTTACTTATGCTATACTCCAACCAAGTTTTGTACCTATCAAACCAAACCGTGCTAAACCTTCTCATTTGCCCACCAAAACCGGTTTGGGGAAACTCATGGTTGTAAGGTTGACATGGACCATGTGTTAGGTAAAATCGACGTATACGATCACGCTCATTTGGATTATAATGAGATATAAGTGGTCTTACAGCAGGATCTGAAGGAGGATCTTGTTCGCCACTATTAACCTCTTGAAAAGGATTAGAACTTGAGGATGAATCAACGTGAGATTTTGGAACCTTCTTAAAAAATCGTTGCATTTTTTCAACCTATCAATAAATAGGTTAATAGAATGTATGCATTATCAAATAAAATGATTTACAATATTCCAAATGACCTTGAACAGTTGCGAAAATTGAAAAAAATATTTACAGATTAGAAATCTAATTCACAATATTTCTAAGTATTTCAAATAGTCAAATCTAAATATCTTATACCTTGGCTCTTGTAGGTTGCAGCCACCACTAATTCACAACATGTCACAAATATCATGGAACTAATTGACTTATTACAATATTTGCAATTGAAAGGACCTAATTGACCAATTACCTTATTTCTTATTTGCAAATGGAGAAAAAAACTTACAAACCGAGACAGAGATGAGTGGAGTGGCTAAGTTTTTTTTTTTGGTCTTGAGTTGCGAACTTGCGATTCAGTCAGAGAGAGAGCGAGTTTTTTTTATTTTATGGTGAGGGTGAGAGGGTCCTGTGAAAATATGAGAGATGGGAGAGAGTCAACAGATATTAATATGGCAAGATGAGTGGGAGACAGCTGTAGATTTGTTTCAAGATTTTTTTTGAACGGCGAGAGAGTCAGAAAGAGTCAGAGAGATGGAAATATAATAAAAGAGACATGACGTGAACCTGTGAAAGCCGAGTCCTGAGAATATTTATTGGGACTTAGCATTGAATTTTGACAAATTATATTTTTGAAATTTGAATGGTCCGTTGAGTTCAACTGTTAAGCTCAGTAGTTAGGGTGAGGCAAATTTTTTGTTCAGGGTGTGGCAAAATTTTCAACTCAGTATTATTTCTATAGTAATTTCAAAATCCAGGGTGGGGCGGCTGCCCCACCCTGGCACAGTGTAAATCCGCCCCTGGTTCAACCTTCCTTGAAGTGGTGAATCGGTTCTTCTTTCAACTGGAGAGAATTTGAATGGGCGAAGCGATATGATCCATAATAAAGAAAAAGATACTTTTGTTCATAATCGATCTTCTTTTCAGAATCAGCGACCTTCTTCTCAAAACCCTAATTCCATTCGACTCAAAACCAAACTGTCATTTCTAAAAAGAGAGAGAGAGTTAGGTCGCAAGATTTGTTATTGGTGCGGTGAATCAGGTCATCAAGTGTAACAGTGCAGAAACCCGCAAGTGTGTTTTTCTTGTGGTTGTTTAAGGCACTCCTTGTATTCTTGCAAAACCATGGCCATGGTTTCCCCTTCTTCGGGCTTCCTTCCCTCTTTAAAGGCACTGAAGGACGCCAATCGATTCCCTCCAACAGTCTTTACTGTTAATCCAGAGATCAATAAGCATCGTGAAACCCTAGGTCGTTGCTTGGTGATTTACGATGAACAACGTAATGGTGCAATTTTCAGTCAGAATCACCTAGCTAACGTCTTCCCTCATTCATGGCTGGCTTTGGTCAGCTCGTGCAATCCCTGGCAAAAAGTTTCTCATAGAACCTCCTAACGAAGGTTGGCGCCGTACGGCTATTTTTAAAGGTAGAATTTGACTAGAAGGTATAGAATTTCCTTTAGAAGCCTACTATGCTTCCAAACACAATATCATGCATGCTAGTACAGTAGCTTCTTGGGTAAAGATTAGAGGGCTACCTTTTGAGCTCTTGAAAGAGCTGGAATTTATTAGAATAGCTCATGAGTTAGGAGGCTTTCTAGTAGAAATAGATCATGTCAGTAAATCTCATGCAAATTTTATTATTCTTAGGTTCAAAATAGGGTCTCAAATTTAGATGTTATACCTCAAGGGAGGCACATACTATTTGATGTAGAATCTGAAAAGAAATTATACTTCCTAAGCGTAGAAATTGATAAGAATGAGAAAGTCAATTCAGATGAAGACCCATGAGGGCAAGGTGGTAATAAGCTTCAATGGAAATCAAATGATCCTCCTGATTCCTCAAAACTTCCACCCAAACCCCCATTTAAGACAGATAAACCACGTGATAGTAGTTCTAATGACGGCTCTGGTCAGAAAAGTGACAAGGGGACAAGTTCTTGTAACACTATGGTTGTTGTAGATAAGGAGAATAACCCTGGTAGCATTCAAACTCAGCTAGAAAACTCTCAAACTTCTCACAAAAGGGCACAAGGTACTCAAGAATCAATGTCTAATTGGAACCCATAGATGTAGCAAGAACCTCCACCAAATAATATACACCCTCACTCCTAGTTGGTCAAACATATCATTGTGTCAGACTATGGTAAACAAAATATTCTGTGGGTAGATGTTAGAACTAAGTATCATGTCTTTCCTTCTTCTTCTATGGATCTCTCCTATGAGTGTGATCTGTTGGTGCAATTTCAATTTAGGTAGAGCCAAAAAATTGAAATTCTAAATTAAACAAGTAATTGCAAATAGAAACATTGTGCAATTATTTAAGACAAAATTAAAATAGAGCAGAAGCGTGAACTTACAACTGTCTTTTAAAACCTCATGCCTTTTGCCACTCAAGCAAGTTGAAAAGTCGGTGAAGACGATTGAACAGCACCTCGGTGCGCTAGAGAATCCTTCCAAGCAATTTTCGGTGCCAACCTTTCTTCAAAGTCACGAATGAACCGAGAAGTATTCTATCAGTAATGAAGAGATAACGAGGTATATGCACAACACATGTGTTCTAACATAACATGCCGATAATGCTTTGGAGACCCAATGCCTTTTATACTAGTGAAAACATATCTTGGAAATATACCTTAATTAATAACAAATATTCTTTGGAATATTTGATATTAAATTCTCTCCAATTCTTTTTCAAATTATCATATTTACTGCCGTAAACACATGCTCAAAATTTGATATTGTTTGCACAACAAGTCAAGAAAGAATATATCAACAAAATCAATAAATATATATCTCTTTTTGCGGTGGAAATTCGTAAACAAAATTTATAAAACTGTTTATACAAACGGCCAAAAGTTATACTATTTTTAATATTCGGCCAAACCTTTTTTATATCCTTTTATATAAATCAATTTGAAAAATGACCAAATGATTTATATATATTAAATTCTTTGAGCCTGTTTTGTTTGGTATCTTGATCCAAATCAATTGATTAGGTCCAAATAATAATCCTGACATTTTAACACTAGCATTAGTTGAATTAATCATAATTGATCCATCAACAATTATGATTAATTCACATTAAATTTATATGTATTTGTACTCAGAATCTTAACGAAATATGTATTATGCCTTTGTATAAATTAACCACATTTATGCCAGATATGATATTACTCCTCGTAATAACATTTTAAATTGCACCAACATAGATATCATGATCGTTTAGTTTCGAGTTTATGGAAAGATATCATAGAAAGCAAATATAAAAATAGAACTAATAATTTTACATTCTCACCCTTTTAGAAAATTATTAACCAAGCTTTTAAAAAACGTTTAGCGACCTTTAAGAGTAAGATGGTCGCTTAACGGTTTAATGTTAAAACATAATTATACATAAGTTAAATAAAAAAATGCCAACAGTTTTTATCTATTTTTAATTTATTTATTTTAGACCAAATTATGATGCAAACATACACATTTTTTTGTCATATGTGTGACTTAATTATGTACTGTATAATATATATATAAGTATATAACATCTTTGTTCTTACCGTAGAATGACTAGAATCTTCATGTAGGATCCTAACCAAGAATATAATTTAAATACGATGCTATAGTCATAATGACACCACAAATAATTGTATTAATTCTTAAATTAGCTTAAGAGGAAAAAAAAATAAGAAACCAAAATGTGTGCTCCTATTGCGGTAGCAAGACATAATAATTCCATCAAAGTTGTAAATGTAAAACATAGATATTATTGATTTCGATTTGTATTTTACTTGCTAATTGAATGTTTTTATTCAAAATATTTTACAAATATTCATGTCACAATTCATATTTCAAACTAATAAGACCGAGGCTTGACTTTTGCATGACAAAACTATTGCTCAAAATGTAATTCCTATTTCCTATAAATTGCCAGACCTACTCAATTTTGGAATTATATTCACTAGAGTAATTTCTCAGACTATTATATATTTTCTCAAAGAAATGATAATTGATATTTACTCAAAATTTGAGCAGAAGACTATATTCTCAAAGAAATGTAAAATTTAATATTATTTTAATATTTATTGCCATGCACTAGATATTTTCTATTCAGAAAAAATGAACATAAATAAATATTTTGTTGAAATATTAAGGACACAGAACCACATGATAATTCACGAAGGAGCCCAACAAAAATATATTGTTTAAAAGTTATAGTGCACTTAGGCACACTAAATAAGTGATACAAGAATTAACCAATTAAAAAGGAGAAAAACTTGGATATATCAAATATATTAAATACTTTGAATCACTTCGAATATTTCGATCTTGATCTATAATGCGAATTTCGATATATCTAACGATCTGAAATGACTCGTAGTACATGTTGTACTGATCTTTGATGTATTCAAGTCTTTCCCATTAAAAAATATTAATTAAAAACTTAATAGTATGGATAAAATCTTGATAATGGGGCATAGCTAAAAAACTTAAAAGCTCAATATTATTTTGACAAAAACTTAGATGCACCATTTTAGATGCTCCTCAGATATTCTAATCAATATGTATCATTCAAATGTATAAAAATTCTCGTCATACATTTTAATTAAATAGTAATAATTGATCGAAACATCTAGAATAATATACTTAAGTTTTTGCCAATTATTATTTTATCAATTTGGAACATAACATCTTTCTCAGAAGAAAGAAATATCCACATAACCAGCAGATAGGCTCAGCTGGGGCCACAAGTTTGGGATCCACAGCTGCACCGAAATTAGGTACAGTGAGAAATAAACAAAGGAAACAATAGTGATAATATATTAAAAGGAGTCGCAACTCGTAATAATGGAGATTGGAGATGTCGACGGCGTTAGGTTGGGTGCTACGAATCAGAGTGGTTTCATGGTTTGCGTTGAAGCCGGGAGGCAAGCATTGGTTTGTCAAAGGATCAAACGGCAATGAGTAATGCTAAACAGCGACGCATAAGAAATCCTAATAAAATATACGTGAGAATCATGTACATAGTACACCCCATTATTAAATTAATTAAATATGCATTTGTTTAATGGGAACAGGGGACTTTGAGGAAGAACTGTCTGAGTATACGGTAACATTTCTGCGTGTATCTCCAATTCTCCATGCTTCCCTCCTCCTCTGACATTATCATTTATGAATTCCAAAAGTATATTTTAATCATTATTTTATTTTTTATATTGAATTTATTTTTAATTTTTTTGGACTGTTGTGGATTGGTAACAATTTTAGGGAGACTAATTAAGTACCTTTTTTAATTTCTAAGGTGATGACACTTTGATTGTTTGGAAATTTTCCAATTTAATAGTTTTATTAAACTTATGAAAATGACATTTCCTCAAAATAGTTTAAACAAGGAAAGGAAACACATAATCTATTTCTCATGTCCCATTTTTAGTTAAATACACTAAATACATAGAAGCTTCGTTCGTAATAAAGAAATTTCTTCAAGTTTGTAAAATAATGGTAAAATGCTTTACGGAAGCCAATTATTTTATTTGATTAAAAATATAATTTTAGTATAGAGTTAAGATTATCGTACATGCAACTCTTGGGATACATTGAAAAAAAAATATTATTCAAATTGAAAAATTAAAATTGTTGACATGCTTCTAATCATTTAGACAATTTTTTTGCGAAATAATCATGTATATTTGAAAATATGTGTTATTTTGCCTCCCCTGGAAAAAAATTACAAATCTTGTCTACCCCTAACGAAAATTCTGGATCCGCCCCTGTTCATAACTAAATTATCCGGTAGAAGTTTTCAAAAAGAATTGGTACTTCCGCTATTTGAAAACTACAAATATTATTGAACACAATTTGAAAAGTGAGTCTGTTATGAACAAAATTTTAAAATGCAATACAACGATGATTGTCAACAATAACTATATAATCAAGTTTAATTTATCATCAATAATTTTGCATTCAAATTAATTTTGTCCATAGTAGAATCAGAAAGACACAAAATGCATTGTGTCATCAAAAACTTTTAATCATATAATTTTATTGTATCTTATCTTTAATTAGCATTTAGATATCCAATTTATGTTTACAAAATTCCTTTTCACTATTGAAATTTGAACATAAGACTTCATGCAAAAATGTCTTAATTAAATGTACTAGATTTCAGTCCAGGAGCGGATTCAGGATTTTCGTCAGATGGTTCAAAATAGTGCATATTTTAAAATTATAAATTCTAAACATATTTTTAATTTTTTTCAAATATATAGTTAATTTTGAAAATTTTGTTTCCAGAGCACATAGCTCCGTCCCTGCGTCGATATCGATTATTGTATCTACGTATCAACTCCTTTTGACATTTAACTAAGGATATACGCTCAACGTGATTAAGCCAGAAACAAAATTTCATGTGAACTTGCCTTTCTATTAGACGTACTACCATATATACCTGAGCATGGCTAAAATAATATGCATAGTACACCACATTTTGTACTATGCATATAGATATAGGTCATTAAATTGAGATTTAAGTTGCTCAATAAATTCTTCATATGAAAATATTGTAGGAAATCAAATTTCGTGATTTTTAGAGCTTTCTAGCTATTTTTTAAATATTTTTTAAAAACAGTCCAGATTTAATACTACAAAAGTGTCATTTCTGGGCTGTTTTTAAAAAATATTTAAAAAATAGCTAGAAAGCTCTAAAAATCACGAAATTTGATTTCCTACAATATTTTCATATGAAGAATTTATTGAGCAACTTAAATCTCAATTTAATGACTTATATCTATATACATAGTACAAAATGTGATGTACTATGCATATTATTTTAGCCATGCTCTATATACCTTCTGATGCACAATATTTTAATTTCATGTGGTGTTTCCTTTTAATCCTTGAAACATAATTAAAGGATTAAATTTAATACGAGAAAAACTTGCATACTGTAGTAGCTGTATACATGCGTACTTCACTAGTTAGTGGTGCTTGATAGAATTGAATCTAGAGAATTAAAAAAATAAAATTATTATATATTATTATGAGATACATGTTATTAGTAAAATTGAATACACTTGATACTCCAGTAAAATATTCAAATTTGTTCCCATTTAATACACACCAAATTAGTTTATTACGTGAAGATGACATCGTTGTCATCGTAATTAAAATCAATGGTTGTGATTGAAAATGTACCATAATATAACTGTCCAATTGTTCCCAAAAGACAACAAAAATAATAATTACAAGATCATATGCAACTAAACTAAGTGGTGGAATAATTAATCATTTTTTAATTATTAATTATTTCACGAGTTTAATAAACCACAACTAGTTTTTAGTTT